>VXAB01009642.1:433906-454773 GCA_013399175.1 Odontophorus gujanensis
CCTAGTCCTTTAAAAGAGAGCAATGAACAGAGACAGCTGTCTTTAAGCTTGAATCCGTTTCAAATTGTTCTATCACCCCAGACCCTGCTAACGAGCCTGACCCTTCTTTCCTGTAGCTCCCATTTAGGTACTGAAAGGCAGCTATTAGATCTCCCCACAGCTTTCTCTTCCCCAAGCCGAAGAGTCCCAGCTCTCTCAGCCTGTTCTCTAGGAGAGGTGTTTCATCCCTTGTATCATTTTTGTGGCCCTCCTCTGGATGTGCTCCAACAGGTCCATGTCTCTCCTGCACTGAAGGCTCCACATCTGGATGCAGTACTCCAGGTAAAATCTCACCAGCATAAAGTAGAGGGGCAGGATGACCTCCATTGACCTGCTGGCCATACTGATTTGTTGCAGTCCAGGATATGGTTGGCTTTCTGGGATGCAAGGACATATTGCTGGCTCACATACAGCCTCCCATCCACCAGTACCCCCAGGTCTTTTCGGCCCGGGCTGCACTCAATCCTTTCATCACCCAGCTTGTGTTGGTAGTGAGGGCTGCCTCAACCCAGGCGCAAGATCTTGCATTTGGATTTGTTGACCCTCATTTTTTTAATTGACTGCAAACAATTTTCTCTTAGAAACTGTTTAGTGAAGCTATTAACCAAAGTTAGAGTGTAAGAAATATGTTGATTCAAAGACCAGAAAAATGCAGGAGCTTGTAAGCATGGCTGTCACTCTTCTATAAATTAGTGTTTGTCCTTTGGGCAATGAATCTGACATACTTACAGGAATTTGTAAGGTCTGGTGGGGCCATCTACTTGCCCTTCTGCAGCAAGTTTCAACAGACTTCTGTCCCCAGTCTCCATTGCCAGAGAGCCCAGCTGGCCCCAGGAACTGCCCAGAGCTTTGTGCTCCTCGTCAAAGTCACAGAGTCGTAAGATGGTCAAGGTTGAAGGGGAACTTCAAGGTGATCCAGTTCCAACCCTAGGGCCATGGGCAGGACTGCCATCTACCAGATCAGGCTGCCTGGGACCCCCTCCAACCTGGCCCTGAATGTCTCCAGAGATTAGGCATCCACAGCCTCTCTGAGCAGCCTGTTCCAGTGCCTTGCCACCCTCTAGAGTAAAGCATTCATTGCTGATATCTAACCTAAATCTCTCTTCATGAAGCACTGATCTCCTGGGTGAGTTGGTACCTCTGAGTGTTCATGCAGTAGTTCTGGAGTTTTAAGAGTTAGTAATTGAATAAGCCCTTTCATCTGGAAACTGTTTTACAGCCATATAATCAATCCCCCGTGAATTTGTAATTCAGGGAATCACATTATAAAAGTTCTGGGTTTCCTAAAGATATGATGAAATAAGATGCTTAAGTAATAAATTCCTATGGGTGACCTGCTTTACATTTAGTACTTACTTCAAAGCACAAAATATTTAATGAATGTCTTGTATACCACTGGGAACTGCATAAATAATAACAGTAATAGGGTTTATAGCCAACTATAGTAGTAAAGGTCATGTGGAGCTGAAATTACAAGGTAATATGTCAGTTTAAAGAGACAGATGAAGTTTTAAGGATGAAAGCATGCAGTATTTTGAGCAAGCTGAACTTGCAGGAATTGACAAAAATATGATTTATGAATAAATTGTGCTAATAAAAGAAATGTATGAAAGAGCTGTAACATGTTAAAAGATTAAGACAATCACAATATTTGGATCTGGCTTGAGAATGAAGAAAAAAGGAAGGATGCTCCCAGCTTTCTATTGCCTGAGGTTTGGTTTCCAGATGCAGATAATCTACTTTTTCCTGTTTATTATCCACTCATCAATATAGTATTAGTGCCACTGATAGCCCTGCAAATATGTGCTTTTGTGAAAAGGTATAGATGCAAAGACATAGTCAATTATTGCAGTTAAACACCAAGAAAATAGATATTACAATAGACTGAAGAGGGGAAAGTGCACACTTTCTCCCATTCTGCTACATAATTCGATGTGTCATTTTTGCTGCTTCTCAGATGTCTTTCAGCCCAGTCCTTTTTCTGCAGCAATCCTAAATGTAAAGTTCTCTTTATGTGGATGTCTTAAAGGTTTGATTATGCTGGAACACTCTGAATTTATTCCAGTATTTAAGAAAAATTAATGTTTTGGTCATTGTTCGCCTCTGCAGTTAATGTGTTTTCAATATATAGTTGAGCAGAATTCCACCATGGTAGTATCAGCACAAACTTTAATTGGAAAATGCATCGAGTGTTTATCTGTCTGACAACAGATATTGACTTCTAATGTGGCTGATAACAAGAAATGATTTAAGGAATTGGCCTAAGAGTGGAACAGAAAGATCAGTGTTGGTATACAGACAGTTGTGCTATTACTAGCTCTGTAAAAATGGCAGCAAATAAAAACAAATTTCTGAGTCTAGGAGCCTTCCACGTGCTCCTAGACAATATAAAACGCCCCTGTCAGTTTGAAATATGAAAATGTTTTTGGATATTCTAACCACTTTACTTCTATCTTTCAAGTATTTGTTAATACGAGAGTCATTCTTGAGAACTGAGATCTGTAACAAACTGAATAATTTCCTGCATGAATGATGTTATGTGATTTATTATAGTTGCATGGATATTTCTAAGAACTGGTTAGGATCTTCACAAGTTCTACTTCTCCTTATTAAACACTTGCATACTGAATGTGAGCATGGTTTTTGCTATAACATCTCACTTGTAATCTTCATCGTATTATGAAATGCATCCCTACACTTAACAGAACCCTGTAACCAAGAAGTATATTTTTCATTGCCTAGTTTATCATTCCTTTTTATGTTGTTATATTACTGTTTTGCTGTTCATGCATACTCAGAGAAACACACAAGTCTGAAGAACACAAAGTTATTGTCTTTTAATATTCCAAGCATAAAAAGTGGATAAAGAGACTTGTTTGTCACAGTCCACAAATTCTTATCAATTATTAAATCTTTACAAGCCTCCATGCTTTAAAATGAAATCAGAGTGCAAATTTTCTGTTAAGAAACAAATATAAAAGTATGACCATAATTCTTGTGAGAAAGTTATTGACCAAAGCAATTTGTTACAGAATCTAAGGAGCAACTGACTTCTCTGAGAGTAGCTATAGAATTTCAGACTGTAAAATGGCAGGAAGTTTTGAAATATTGAGGAAAATGGGGGAGTGAAGGGCACACATCAGGAGGCAATGTAGTGATGGGGTCAGCTTTGCTGTGCTGACCTGCAGTGAGCTTCTCTCTGGACAGAGGGAAGAAAGACATGCAGGTTTGAGTTTCTGAAGAAGTGAGAGGGCAGACAAAGCATATAAATATACACGTTGTATTACTGCCTAAAACAATGAACAAAGCTCAACAGCTTAGTCTTTCCAAAAGGTGGGTCAAGTTTTCCTCATTGTACTTTTCACATTGCACCGCTGCAAAAATTCTACCTGTTCTCCTTATCTCCAGGTATCTTTTCCTGCCCCTAATATCCCAAGAACACAAAATAATAAAGGCTGGAAAAACCACAACTGGAACTGCTCATCCCAACTAACCATGTTCATCAGTGCCACATCTCCACAGTTCTTGAATACCTCTGGGGATGGTGACTCTAGCACCTCTCTGGGCAGCCTGTTCTAACACCTTGCCACTCTTCTGGAGAAGAACTTTTTCTTGATATCCAAACTGAGCCTCCTCTTGTGCAACTAAGAGTATCACCTCTCTGAGACCAGATGGTCAAACTGAGAGCAGTTAGCCCACTTTGGCTGGTTTGGAGCCATACCTTTACCCAGAGGTCCCATGAGGGCAGGACAAGGTCTGACCTCAGCCTTCTCCACTTCTGCTGTTCCGTGACTGTGTTCTCAGCTTCCAGGTTTCCTTCCAGTTGTTCTGTCCCTGCTCATCCTCCAGATTCATGTTCACCTATCTCAAGCAACAGAAGAAGAGCTCACTAAGAGCAAGGCAGCTTCTTTGAGTCTTTCCATTAACAGAACCACAGCTCCAGCAGCAGTCATGTTTCCTGCCTCCAATACTCCAGCTCCTGAGGCAGACTTTGAATCATGTGCCAAAGTGCAACTAACTTTAAAAACTCATCAAGCAAAGTCCCTAGCACCTTTGATTTGCCATACTGAAATTCATTTTTATGAGGCATTTTTGTTGAGAGAGACCTAAGGCCAAATGCTCCTGCCATAGATGGACATAAAGAGTTGGTATTTGGAAAACCTATCTAGGCAACAAGGGCTTGTATTTTGTGTGACTGAAGGCAGAGAATTTAGCGTATAGATTAGTATATTTCAGCTACTTAATTTATTTTCTGCTTTATTTTTCTGCTGTGTATTTTTTTTAGGTTGAGATCTTACATTTAATTTAATATGCTTATGTAGTCAGAGCTAACAATGTATGACTTTATTCCATGCTGTTCTTCACAATTTCAACATTAATTCTGAAAAAGATGGCTTACAAGCTTCAAGACTGGTAAAGAAAAGAGTGCTCGAGATCAAAGAGGAGGTAACAGATGAAAGAAAGCTAGAGAAAGCCTGCAGGGATTAGCAAGGAGCATTGAGGAAGAAGACACCCAGAATGCACACAATCACCACCGAAGTGTGGAGAAAAATCTGTGGGGGAGGAATAAGCAGAACTATATGGTTTGTTTAGGAAAACGCTGAATTTTTTATGCATATGGTGTGTGAGAGAAGGGAAGAAAAAGATTTCTTTTTTTAACCATTGTTCTAGAGGAAAAACCAGAAATAGTGACATTCAGTGACCTTATGTTTGAACATTTATTATTTATAACTCTTGAGATGAAATGTAAAATAGTCCACGTTCCATGTGATTTGGAGCATAGGGAATGCCTTTCCTTTTCCAGTGTTTACAGGCTGTGCTAAGAAAACTTATTGTTTCTGTAGGAAACTTGATAGTTACAGCATCATCTTTCACTTAAGTATGGGAAGGAATTTAAATCTCACCACAAATACGTAAGATTAAGAAAATACTGACTGACACTAGATCATCTTTCTCAGCAGTGTTCTTAGATAATAAGCATACTGAAATGCTAAGTTGGAGCTTATTTTTTAATGGGAATTCTTCCTGCTGAATTTAGTTATATTTTATTCAGGTTATGGAAGAGAAATAACTATCTGCTACCAAATTCTAAATAATTATTTCATTTCTCTCTGACATTTAATAATAGAAAATACCCGCTGGCATTGGTGGGGGTAACCTGTTGTGGTCTGCTGGAAATGTGGTCAAGCAACTTTTCCATGCAGTAGCTAAGGGCATCTTGGCTCGCTGACCACATGGAGTCAATGGGAGCCATGTAAGAGCTAATGTTGGCATGTATTTCATGAGCGACTTTCACTGCCTTAAACCATTTAAATGTTCTCTCCTTGAGCTAGCCCAGAATTTTTAAAGCCGGATTATTTGATTACTTTTTAAAATATAAATTAGTCTGTGTAATTACGGACTGTTTTTAAACAGCATTTGCATTCAAAGTGCTCTGCCAATTAAAAGCAAAAAAAGTGGCTACTATTATTAAGAGCTATTATTTGCTGTGTTCGTTATCTGATGACTCTTTTGAACAAATGCCTTGAATCACAGAAAATATTTTCACTTCTTTTATTCTCTCTAGCTCTAACAATTAGCTCTGTTATCTTGTTTCAGTAGCACACAGCCAGCATCTAAGGCAGGGATCCTTACCTAGGACAATAAATAAAACATTTTATAGAAAACTCTGCCCTGAAACAAGCCAAGCCTGCAAGAAGTTTGGATATACCAAAAGATTTGGACTGTGTCAGACTATTCTGCTAAGTGGGTGGAATGAGAAAATGATGACCATGTCCAGTTCTATCACAGGTTGTAAACTACACATGTAACTGGTGCAGAAAGGTCCCTTCAAGCTACAAACTTGTGAAAAATTGATGGGGTTTACTACCATAAATATCACCACAACTATTTATTTATCAAAGCGCAGTGCATTGCACATTGGAATGATATTTGCTTTCCTTGGGCAATTTGGCAGAATACCTTGAAAAAAGCAAAAAAAACCAAACAGCCTTAGAAATTATTTAAAGGAAATAACTGAGTGATCCTAAATATATCCCTCTTATTAAATTATAATAACAACATTAGTCCTTCACAGGCCATTATTTTATCATTAGCCTAATGACATCAGTTAATGATGACTTTCAAGAAACATTCATGCAGCTATCATATATGATTTGTTAGACCACACATTTATACCCATAGACAATGGGCGCAATTAAAATGCTGACAAAGACATCACCTTTGCAAAAAGCTTTATCAATATCTATCAGTGATCCAACAGCATATGTTTCCTTGACAGTGGAGAACAGTTTTGATTTTACCAATGTATTTGTTTTCTACTAGCCATAATTTTACCCTTAGAATTAAGCCAGGAAAACTTCTGTCATAAATGATCTACTGTGCTTGCAATTTTATCCCCACCTCACCTCTTTGCACAGGGCAGATTTCAGTAGTACTGAAGGTGCATATTTAACATGTCACTAAAAGGAGGAAATGAAATGGTTTGGAAGAGTATAGGCACCTAAATGATGATATCCCTCCAGCAAAATGATCATGCTGCATTTATTTTTCACTTTGACTCCTTGAGGCTGAAATTTGTTTCAGCAGCAGCTGTATCAGAGTTCAGAATATTCTACCCACTTCTGCAAAACAATGATTTAGCATTTTTCTATCAATACTATAAAATGGTACAAGTAATTAAGGTGTTGTTTAATCTCACACCATTTTATTATAGGGAGGCTAAGACTTGCAGTGGAAACAATAGTGATAATTAAGCAGAGTAGTTGGTATGTGCTCCTTGGGACTGATTCAGCAGATATAGGAGTTCATTTCATTGTTTAAAGAAAGGATAATCTCAATGAACTGGTTAACATTTACTTCACTTGTTAGTAGTACATTACAATACTGGAACAGTGTACCTGGAAAATCTCACATATTAGCTGCGCTTCTTTATGCCTGCTAACATTCCATATATAACAGAAAAATAACTGTAGTAAATTCCTGCCTAGCTTTTAGATGTCTGTATGTCACCCGTGGGTATTAGACGACACTCTGAGTGTTACTTTCACCTGTTGTTCTCTTTCATGGTGCTGTCCTTTCTGCAAAAGAAATATATTATTTTGCGCTTGTGAAAGGATAACATAAATGGGTTGTTCTGACTTTTCAAAGCATTTGAAATATTTCCAGAACATTTAGGACATAGTGGACATCCAAGGGGGAAAATGGAGATTTTAACTTCTTATTCTGTCACTATCTTAACAGAGAATCCTCAATGGCTGCATAGCAAATAACACAAGGCTCTTTTTCCAGGTCTACCAGTGCTCCCAGCACAAAGCTAAGATGGGACTGAGTAGCGAAGCTCACAAGGGCACAGGCCAAACTGTCAACACAGTATTTGTCAGAAGGAATAGATTGATTTTTTTTTCAAAACTTCAATCTAGAGACTTAATAAAACATGCTGCTTGGGGATATACAGCTGTTGTTTTGCTGAAAGATTATGAAGCATTTCTAGGGCGCTTAGATTTATTTGCAGATTGTTGCTGATGCTTCATTAAAAAAATGCTGTTTTTGAAGGTGTGGGATTAGAATGCTCTTCATTTTACTGTACTAGAGCTTATACGAGCCCTTTGCTATTATCCAGGGAGATGTTTCTGTCGTGAGAGTAGCCCAAGAATCCTCCAGGGTAGGTAGTAAAGCACTGGCACAGGCTGCCCAGAGAGATGGTGCCCGTCCCTGCAGGTATCCAAGGTCAGAGGATGGGCTCTGAGCAGCTGATGGAGCTGTGGGTGTCCCTGTGCATTGCAGGGGGTTGGACCACATGGACTTTAAAGGGCCCTTCCAACTCAAACAATTCTGTTATTCTACACTGCATTGTTCTTTCTTATATCCCTTTTAAGACATTGTCTTGAGTATCTCTCCTGACACCCTCTGTGCCACAGACACTCTCAAAATTATTTACAGGCTAAGCTGAGAAAGTAAAAAATTCTTCTGTTTTTCCTGTCTGTTCCGCTGTACGGTTGTTAGGAGTATAACTACATATTTCAGCTTTCACAGCACTGCAGAGAAATCTGACGAATTTAGACTGGCTGTCCTTAAAATGGGCAGCTCTAAGAAAAAGTGAGGCTTTCCTTCATAGTGCTCCTCATCTCAATAATCCTCTCCTTCCATACATGCAGGACTCCCAAGCAATATGGTGCTACAAAGCTCTGAGACTGGCTGAAAGGGCAAGAAGCAGTTCTGAATAAACTTTCTTCCTCAAAAACTTCAAATTCAGCAAATTACCTGGACTAGGAGCTGGTATGTTGTTGCAAAATTTATACCTGACTGAATAAAAATCACAGCAAAAAAGCATTGCACAACAGCTGAATTTTTGTTTGCTATAGCTTATCTAGTCCGTTTTAATATGCTATATATTTTGATTTAGATCAACTTAGTTTCTTGAACAAAATTCTGTATTTTAGCAATAATATCAGAGTGGATTTTTATGGGTGGATTGCAAGTGGTGGAACAATTACTCATCCAGAATAGTAATAAATGCATATGCAGCACGAAACATCTCCATGAATCTTCCAATGAGTCAGTTTTCTGAGATGACAAAAGCCTGCAGTTGGAATATTTTTATTTATTGCTCTGGAGGCTTTACAGATCTTCATCTGTGAGAGCAGGGGCTGGAAGGTGTTGCTGTGAATGCTAGAAACACTCCTACTTGAGGACAGTCCCGAGCCCAGAAGTGCCATTTGCCTGTCAGAACAAAGCATTTGCAACCACTTTCTGAAGTGACAGTGTGACGGGAGAGTTCTTTGGAAAGGAACTGCAATTAATATTGGGGCTGAGACTAGGACAGCACCCTTCACTCTCCTTTCCAATCTGAGGGAATAATTTAACACATGCGGTGACTTACTAAGTTCTTTACTTGTGTGAGACATCATTCATGAACACGAGGAGCTGTGGTTAGCAATAAATGCTTGTCACTTTTTACACGCATGGGAATCTTAAATTTAGCACCTCTCAAATCTGAGCAATTTCTTTCCACCTGCCCAAAACATCACCATTTCAAACTCTTTTCCCATTCTCGCAACAGTCAGCTAACTTGAACCTCAAACATGACTCGGCATAGCTGCTTCCCTTCCATTAGAAAAGCATCATTTCACACCATGTTCATCAAATTTTCTCTGCCTGAGATGATCTATTATATATGTTATTATCACAAAAGCTGTATCAACAACCAAACTGCAGGGTACAATCACAGTGAGTTGTTTTCTCTGTCTGTTTTGGTGATAAGACAGTCATTTCTTCTTACAGATTTGTTTCTTGCTCCCTTTAGTGTCTGTAGAGTTAAGGCACTTCCCTTTATGTCATGATCTTACAGATCCTTATTTATTTATTACCCTCCCCTAAATTACCCGCAATTACTCCCAAAGCTTTCATAACCCTTGAGGCCAAGAGTGAAGTTCTGATAGTGACAGACTCCAGATCATCCTGCTGGGGTGAATCACTGCAACACAAATTCTGTCTCACCACAGTTTTGTCTTCTTCTTTCTGAATAAAAATGGCTTCAAAGGAAAAAGCATTTTTATATTTTTTCCCCACTTCTCCCTTCCTCCTCATATATATGTTGTCCTTTCATGACTGAATCAGTCCTGTTTTCTCTTTCAAATTACTTTGAAAGAGAAAAGAAGCCCTCATCTGCCTGCTTTGAACTCCCCAAAGTACACATTTAGAGTTTTAACAGAGTGACTGTATCAGTGGAATCTTTATCAATTCAGCAATTAATAAAGTTCTCAATCACAGATAAGCAGTGGAATTCAGATATCTTGCTTGGGATCAATGAGTATTGTGTTCCAGAGGGCAACTCTTTTTGTAGGAACAGAACAGCTTTCCAGGGAAGAAATTCTGTGAAACAAATGCACTACAGAAATTCTCCACAGATCTATGAGGCTGAAATTCAGACAAAGGGCAGTGTGAGTGAAAATAAAGATGAAACGGAGCTGGTGTGCTCTGCTGTCAGTCTGAAGGAGAATGGAGTGCACCACTTCCATTTCCACTGCTGATTTAACAGCTGTAGGCTCAGTTTGATAAAGTTTCAGTTGGCTGCTTGAATCCTGTTAAAGGAAATAAGTTTGCCCTTTATCTTTCACTGGGTCCAGCACATTTGTAAATGTTAATCTGGAGCGGAAGACTGATTTCTAGCACAGAATAAATGTCATACTGGAAATGGTCTTTGTCATCCCATCCAGGTCATACAGATTATTTGCATCATCCCTCCCAGTCCTGCAAGCCTAGAGGAAAAAAACCTCTCTGGTATCTCTGATTTGAGGTCTGGGGACATCTGGATTCAGCTTTTGACTTTACCAGAAGCATTAGCTACAAGTCTGCAAGGCAGTTATAGTCAGTAATGTAGAGGTCATATCCTAACCTCACTCTTCAGTGACTGTCACGCAGTCATCAAAGTGGTTGCCACTGAATCAGTTATCTCAGTTCTGATCCTAAATAGACCCCAGGTAAGTGGAGCATCTGTGAGAAATGTCACTGCTGTACTAGGGCTGACTGATGAACAGATGACAGCTAACTGAGCAATCTGGTCTAGAGAGAGGTGTCCCTGCCTATAGCAGGGGGGTTGGAACTTGGTGACCTTAAAGGTCCCTTCCAACCCAAACCATTCTATGATTCTAACTCATCAGAACAGGTCATAAAAAGTCAGACTACAGCTCGCCCACTCATTGTGGATTGAAGGGGCAAAAGGGTTCTGGTTTGTTTGCTTTGTGCCAAAGGAGTAAGATGTTTAACTGGTAGGCAAGCAAAGCATCCAGATGTTATGGAGTAAAGACAGGAGGATTCCTGCAAGCATTCCAGGTTGCTGGATGACATCTTGCATAGATGACATCTTGTATAGAAAGACAGGATAAGATCTTAGCATCACCGATTCGTATGAAATCCATTTCAGCCTAAGTGGTCCCATAGAAATCATGTTGTATTAATAAAAAATGATAGACCAGATTGTTCATCCTAATAGATATTCTAGGAAAATCGGGTTTGTTTTCTGAGAAGAGAGCTATGTGATGTAGTGGATTTTGCTTCCTTTTTTTTTCTGTCACACCACCTAAATGAAGTAGATTATTCTCTTTAAAGATGGTGCAAATGTGGAATTAAACATTTGTGTCATTTTCTCTTTATTTTGGAATTCAACAGGACTGACAATATCATTGCAATAGGCATCAAACTTCCTCAGCTCTTCGTGGACAGGACACGTAGATAATACTGGAACTAGGATGTAATGGAGACATCTTATTGTGCATATACATCTTGTTTCTACATAGTGTTACGCTGCCATAGTCAGTGACAGTGACAACCTCTCTGTGCTTCTTTTCTGTGTATAAGATGTATCTGCCAAAGATTAGTTTATGCTTTCATGGCCAAATTAAACATTTAATCAATCACACAGCTCAAGTCGGAGTATCTTTGGAATTTAAGTTTTAACTTAAATTCAGTTTCTATCCATCCATTTAGAGTAACATCATCTAACTAAATTTTCCTTTCATTGTGAAAATCCCTGCAGAATGTGAAAGTACTTTCAACTCATATTTTTATTCAGGACTCATTTTGCAATTATTGTGCGTGGTACAGCACTGCCTAAAATGCATTGTTTTCAATTAAAGCTGCTGTCAAAAATGAAATGAATGAAACAAAAATGGCATTATATAGCAGCATTAGTGACAATAGTACCCAGTAGCCATTGACTATAAGGTAACTATTAATGACCTATTTTCTCATCATTTATCTTGCTTCTTTTATATGTTCTGACATGCAGAGCTGTCTTCCTGAGAGCAAGACCCTCTTTTATTTTAAGAGCAAAATGATGGTGATTGCTTTACAGAAGGTTTTGTGAACATCTTGGAGGTAGTGAAATGTGACATCCAACACAGCTTCATAAAACACAGTTCACAACTTGGGAATGTCACTTAAATACATTTCCTCATTGCCTGTTCTATGTGGGCATGAAGGATTGCAGTGCCCAACTCAGGTACCTGATGGTGACATTGCTCTAAATCGAAATGCAGACAAAAGCTGAAGTTACATTCTGTTCCTCTTAATATTTCACTTTCAGTGTGGCTGAAATAAAAATGCTTTTAATAAAAACAATGCTTAGCTTGCAGAAGACAGTATCTGTTTTTCACATGTAACACACAATTTCTTTGAATTCAAAAGCATTTAAAGCTTTGTTTTTATGTTTTTGTCTAAAACCTGAAACCTTGACCATTTTTATAGATATTTTTATTTTTATTTTTTTTCACAATAATAAGAGAACCAAACTACTCTGAAAGCTCTGGAATGTGCAGTACTTTACTACACATATGTCTGTGGTCTGTAAAATTCATCAGTGAACCCATAATCCCAGTTTTAATATAAATTTGTCATCTCATTGACTAATTCCATCTTACAAGCAACCTGATGATTTCAGAAATACCATCTCAGTTTTAGGCAATAACAGGGTATATATGAAAACATCAAGAAAGAAGTGCACATTTGCTGCAGTATGGACCAGGAGCTAGATCTCCTCCTTCCCTGGAGTTCATAGAGGGACAACTGACAGCTGACTAAGACCTCCCATGAGGTCCCTGATTGCATTCCATGAGAAATGGGCTAGTGAAATCCTTATTGTCTTTTATGTAACCCAATAAATACATGAAATCATGCTAACCCAAAAGTCATGCTTCACCTTGATTGCATCCTTCTTCTACAACTGGCCTGTAATTTTCTGTAAAATGCAGTGCTTCTGCATATATATATCAGGTAGAAATTTAATTGTCAGAAATTAGAAACGATTGGTATAATTTCTGAATTTTGAGAAACTGATTGGGATAATGAAAAGTGTCAATCTAAATGTGGTATTTTTCAGTTCAGTGATTAAAGGAGAAATTGGTTAAAATTAATCAAGAAGAACCTAGTCCATGAGAGAGCTTTTTCCACTTGTGCTTTGGGCAATATTAGAATGACACTTTCTAAAACAGTTCACGCCCTGAAGGTTTTGTTGGATAGTTTTCAACCATCTTTAGGAAGACTCTCTTCTGAGGTATGACAAAGATGAACGTTCAATTTGTGAAGAAGGCCCATGGCTTGAAAATGAGACAAAGTAGATCTGCTCCAACCTCATGGACCTGAGCTAGGAACAGGAAAAATTTTGGGCAATTTTCTGTCTGCTCCTTAAAAAGCAACTGTTTCAAAGACTTAAAAAGAACTTCAATAAAAAAGTTACATATGAAACATGGTAAATAAACGAAAAATCGTGAACAAAGGAATATTTTGCAGTATATGTTAGAAAATATATAAGCAGAATATATCTTTAAACTTGACAAAGAAAAGACTAATTTCCAAACATTTAGCTGTAGAGTATTAGGAAATAGTAACAGATGGCCAGTTCACAAAACAGGACTTCCCCCCTAGATGCTGATGACACAGAAAAGCAGTCAGCTTTGGATGATTGTATATGTAAAACAGAGTAGGGAGAGGACAACAGATATTTTTGCGTTATCTTTCTAGAAGCCTTTTATTTGTCCCTACTAGACATGGCTGAAATCCCACTCATAGTCCTTTATCTGTTCTTTTTTGATTTCTGCTTTCCTTCCTATCTCTTGTGCCTTTTTCCCCTATTCTTTATTAGAAAACACCTACCATGTAAAAGCATGAAAGCATAGCAAAAAGCAAATCTAATTACTAAGCTGTATTTTTTTTCCTCAACCAAGAACTTATGGGGATAGATTATTAATATACTGAGTTATTTGTTAATTAGCAGATGTCATTGCCTTTGAGGATTCCAGGTGGTACAATCAGAACTCCCAAAGCCTGTGCAAACTTTTTGCAGACGGCTTTGAAAATATATTCCTACAGTGGCAAATGGATCAAATATGTAGAAACAGAAAAGCTACAAGAGGGTTCAACTGTTTCATCAAAGAGATGGATGGGAATTGCAACTGCATGAGCAATGGCCTTTGGGGAAGACTACAGTAAATATGACAGAGGACTGCATGCAAATATGCTGGCAAAATGCACTTTCCTGGAAGTGAAAGGAAGAGAAAGGTCACATTGTGGGTGCAGTCAGTTATATTTACAAAAGCTGCAGGGCTGATTTTTTTATATTGTGCTTGTTTTCCAAAATTAAACCCACATTTTAAATCTTAACTCACACCATCTTAGTAATTAGTTCCAGCATCTATCTGCGCCCATCACTGCCAGTGTAGTATTGGTTCATTAAAACAGTCGTGGCAAGGGAAAATTAAAAATGTAAATGCCTCAAGTTTCATAGCTGTTGCTGCTGTGGACATTTGGGAACACTGTTGACAAGGCAAAAAGTTTTCACTGAAACAATTAATTTCTTTGCTGTCACACTTTCTCAGCGGTGATGCTGTGGAGGTTACTTAGTATGATAAATGCTCACGATTAGGCTGCGTTTCAATATGCAAAGAGCAGATGAATCAAATGTTGTTTCCAGGTAGCATCTCTTTGTACTGGAGAGATTGGCCAAATGTGCACATAGGACTGCTCAAAGCCCAGTCTGTGCCTTGCCTCCACTATCAAGGGAAGTGAAGAAAACAAGACAGAAGAGCCTTCTAACTGTTAGAAGGGCTTCTTATTGTCTTACACAACCCTTTCTCTTGTTGCACCCACTTTCTTCAACGCTGCTATGACAGAAAAGATCGAATTCATCCTTGCAATAAATCCACTGATGTGAGCTCCCATTAGAAAACGTCATTCTTTTCAAAGTCAAAATTATCACAAGTGGTGAGAAGGGGTTTGTGTCACATTAAGACTTTATGAAAGAGCCAGAATTCTCATACTTTATTAATGAAGATTTTCTTCTGACAGATGTGCTTTGTATGCCAGTAGCTGCAAGTGGTTTCTGTGTTATAAGGACTTTTATGGGAGATAACTGGGTTACTCTCAGCTAAACAGTAATTTTCAAGGAAGAGTTGATAAGATAGCCACAGTGTGTGAGTTAATGAGAAGTTTTTGCTAAGCAGCTTCCTGCTGGTTGTGAACCTTTTCATTTGAGGGAACGTTTTAGGGCAGCAGACTGGGATGTGAGAGGCTCACTCTTTCTTCCTCGTGTCACCACTTCGTTGGGTGCCTTAGATGAGCTTTTCATCTTCCTGTGATCCTGCAAGCTTTCTCCTACAGCACAATCAGCATCTAGAAAGCGTGTGGTGTAGAATGCTAAGAATACTTTGCACAGAAGTATTCTTTTCCATTGAAAATATAAGATGATTAACTATTTCTGTGTTTCTTGTTTGTTTGTTTGTTTGTTTAAGGAAATAATAACCACTGTTGATCCCTTCTACAGCTTCTTTGTTTCTTCTCTTTTTAGCAGGACTAATCCCCTCTGTGGTAACCACATCACAGCAAGTGAACGAACACAATTAACCAACGATAAAGTTTTTTGTTGTTCAAAGTGCCACCGGCTTTTGACCAGCGAACTCTTGCTACTGTAATTCGAAAACATTGTTAATGGGTGGCATTCACAACTCCTCACAAAGAAACCCACCCTTTCCCTCTCAGGTACCTACTGGTATTTTGTGATCTATAGGCAACCCGTTGAATGTTGCCTATGACTGAATCACATTATCACAGAACTGTAGAGGTTGGAAGGGGCCGCAGGAGATCATCTAGTCTAACCGTCATAAGGCAGGCTCCTTAGAGCAGGTGTTGCTGAACCTTTTTCTATACAGAGGATCCTGAGCCAGTGACTCACTGAACAGACACTGAAAAATTATAAATCAGATTGCCAAACATGTAAGAACTCGTTTTGCCCAGTAGCTCTGAGGACTGATGAAATCAGCATGAAAATTGGCAAAAAATGTTGCTGACAACCAATACTGTACTTCTCATTGAGCTTCCTAATTGAATGAGGAACATGCTTAATCATGTGATACCAGTGGTAATATCTGACATAATCAGGTTTCTGTTTGGTTCCCTCTTTATTCATCCCTGCCACCAACCTCGTGTGTTTTCTAATCTCTCTAAAATAATTGCTAAACTGTTCTCCATTTAATGCATAAATAAGGGTACAAAGAAGGCTAGAAGGTGCCAGGGGAAGGAATCTCCAAGGTTTGTTTTTTATGTTTGCTGTGTTTTGTTTTGTTTCATTTTGTTTTCTGTAAATGAGCAATTATCTCTCAGTAAATTGTAGCACAGTGCTTGTCAGTACTACGTAAAAATTAAGCCCTTGAGATTATTTGTGTTGAAATTAATTTAGAAAGGACTACAAAACAGAAGATGATATTTCAGAACTGGCTTTCTTCCTTAAAATTGTGAAAGAAATCGTGGCTGTTGGCAATGTAAATTTCTGTACATATCCAATTTGTTGGATTTAGTGTGTTAGTAGGCTGTTCTGAATCGTGGAAAATCAGAAGCCTCGTAATCTTCGGGAATTTAAGATTTCATACTTCATCAGTTTTGGCGAATAGAAAATGGATATACATCTGGATATACTGGGTACAATTGTACATACAGTATACCTGAAAGGTTCTTATTTTTGGAAGTAATATACAACTTTCCCTAACCCAGATAAATAACTGAAAAATCCTTTAAAAGGAACTAAGAGCAATCTTATGCTTCTAAATGAAAGAAGAAATCTTTATTCTTTGATATACACAAAGAATTTCAGTGCCGACCCACTTAGAAAACAACTTCTGTTACAGACATCAGGGAAAGAAGAACTTCAGAAAGGATATTTGCCATGTATAAACATTTTCTTGCATAATGTACACTGATGATGACAACAGACAATACATTGCAAAAAAGAAAAAAGAAAAAAGAAAACCACCATATACATGCAGCATGCTTTTTACCTGTTCAAATGCAAGTCTGAAGTTAAAAGCAGAATGCATTCAAATCTCAGAAATGTGTTAAATAAAAAGTTAGACAAATTATTTGTTGATAGGTTAAACATTTTTTGCATTATGAAAATCAGTAATGCTTTGTAAATATCCCCACTCTGACTCCAAATCTCCTTTGGCTTTAAAATTGTATAACTTGCAAAATATTTCATTTTTTTTTGATGTTTTCTTTTGCTCTGAAGCATGCAAGTCTGTGATGTGCTTCAGAAAAGGGATTCCCTCTTCAAATCATGGATATTTTATTGAAAATTCTGTGAAGAATAGAGAGCTAGAGAACTGTTTCATCCTTGAAAATTCATCTCCGAGAATATATTTGAAAAATTTCTGTATGTCTCCAGTATGTCAAAAAGTAGCTGAGGGAGAGAAAGAATGAACATGAAAATACAAGGGTGAAGATGGAACAAAATTGATAAGCGAGCAAAAATATTTTTAGGCTCACAGTTTTAGATCTGTTGATCTTGTCAGCCTTGAAACTCACTGGTTACATATAACAATAGTTGGAAGTAGAAGTTTCTCACTCCTGTGATTTCTCTCCCAGCATGAATGCTAACCATTAAATTTATATAGTAAATACTGCCTGAGAGAACTGGCTTCAAACTGAATATACTCCATCCTTCCTGATATCATAGGAAAAAAATAAATAAAAAGGGTTTCTCAAGTAGCTTGTCTTTTCTGAGATTTTTCAATGCTGATTGAGTAACTTCAGGTGACCTTAATGGTAAGTGGAAGAACACTGTGTACCCTTGTAAAAGTCCTATATTTCAGAGATTTAAGTCCTGCATTTCATAGCAATTCCCACTTGAAGGGAGATCATACTTTCAGGGCTTGAGAGCTCTCAAGCTGATAGCATTTCTAGAAAGAACATCTTGCCAACCTCTGGAGGCCCAGTTGGTTTTCTTTCGTTTGCTTGTTTTAAACATGCTTTTCTTTGTCTTCTGTGCTTAATAAAGTCAGAAATAGAAAGGCAAATAAAATCAAGTATGGAAATACTGTCAGAGTGTGGAGGTTTAAAAGTCTGCTTATCATGTGGCTGAAGCCAAACTGTCTCTTGCATGCACGAGAATGTACTCAAAAACAGCTGTTTGTTTTTTGTCTGTGTGTGACATCCACTGCATGTTGAAAGAACAGGATTACATTTTCAAGAGTCTTCTTTAAGAAAGAGGATGAGAAAATTTTAGAAAATCATCAGTAAATCAAAGATCCAACTCTCTATCCAATACTTTTACTGCAGGGAAAATCGGACACATACTGCTGATGTCACAGACCATAAAACAACATATACAGCTCAAACAGGATGGGGAAGGAATACAATTTAATTAATTGCTTGTGAGGGAGGGGTCAGGTCTCTATTCCAATATCAATGTATATTTTTTAAACGGACCCTTCAGAGGATGATTTTCATATGTATGTACCCATGGCATTTGTCTGTTAATACAGTATTTCAGCCAAGTCACTTTCCACTCCACAGACAGAAGAACGGGACATTTTATATGTCAAACATGATGGCTCTTGTGAGGATTTTTGCTTCTACGTTGCCTTGATCAGTTACCATAAAAATTGCTGTTCCAGCACTATTTCAAAGTCAGATCAAATAATTACTGTACTTATGGGAAGCACTTAGATAAACTCTTAAAATTCAAAACCTGAACAGTAACACACTGCTGTAGAAAAAGTACCAAGGGTCGCTTGATTTCTCCACAACTTAATGCCATGTGAGAAGGAAGTCTGAAGTGTGAGAAGCAGCCACTGAAAGAGGCAATATTACTGAAGAAACCCTTGTGACTGCCTTCACCTTTTGACCATACAATGTTCTTTTTTTCCCATGGTTCCTATACTCTAATAACTATAAACTCTCACTTTTTCCCACTCCATATGCATGTGATGTTTCTGTAGAGCTGCCTTCTACTGTCACCATCAACAGACCAACTCTAGAAGTAAATTCACGGCACAATGATTTGGATGCATGAGGTATACACACAGCTGTGCAAGCCCCTTGCTCTGTGCATCAGCCCTGACAGAGCTCAGAATGGCATGGTGCTGTGTATTTTTCACTGACAGCCCCAGCTCAACAAGGGACACCAGGAGAGAACTTAAGAAGCTTTAAATACATGGAGTAGAAATAATAATGCTAAGGTAATAGCAACATAATTTGTAAGGCAAATATAGCTCTGCCCAATAGCACATATGAATTAGTTACATATCCTGATTCCAGACTGGGTTTTGAATAATGAAATACTACAGCACATGGTCTAGAATCATGGTGGTTCACTGGTGGATCCCAGGAGCTCCTAAAACTCTAACTTAAGGCCACGGAAATTAAAGAAGTCCCAGAAGTTTTCACAGGACTATTCCTGCAGTAATTACTATTACATAAAAGAGAAATGCAAGAGAGAGAGACTGTGCATACATCTTTATCTGAATCCTGCTTTTTCTACTTAAAGCACACAGCATAATTATTTAGATCCATGAACCCAAAACTCATAGGTCTCATTATTTATTTAATCCGAAGTATCTGGCCTTATTATTTCTCATGATCTCTCATACTCATTCTCCATATCTACTTCATGAGCACAGAACTGGGAAAAAAGTAACTAAAATTAGTGTGGTTAATGACTGCTGAGAATTCTGCAAAGTGGATCTGTAGATCATGTTGTCCTGTACCTGTGATAAAGAGAAAGGAACAAAGAAGCCCTCTGCATCTCCAGACAGTGATTTATCAGCTTTAAAGTTGAGAGGGACATTTTGGGATGAGATTTTGAGAAATAAAAAGTTAATCTGAAAATGGAAGTCAGCAATGTACTATGGTTCTACCACTCCATTTCTCTAGAAGAGAGTTGGAAAAGGCACCAGCTGCAGGTTGCTCCTTGAGTTCCTGCTTGCACAAATTGAACAGTGATTAAAAAGAGAAAAGAGAAAAAAGAAAAAGAAGAAAAGAGGAATATCACTTTCAGTGGCAAAGCTACACTCCAGCACTGGAAAAACATGTAGCTGGCATTACGATCGTGCCAACTTTGGCCATCTAATGGCATCTTTTTCATTATGAAAAATAACAAATAAACGATTATTAGTGATCTCTATTTTAAAGAGAGACAACTCCCCAAACACCATGACATACATTAAGCACAACTCAAGAAATGTGCCTGGAGCCACAGGATTCCTGCCCCTTTATTAATGCTGCGCCACATAGGATATATTTAGAATCATAAGGATCATGGAATGACTTGGGTTGGATGGGACCTTAAAGATCATCCAGTTGCACCCCCCTGCTGTGGGCCTGGACTCCAGATGGGGCTTCACAAGGGCAGAGCAGAGTGGGACAACCCCTCTGTCTGTTGACGCAGCCCAGGATGCAGTTGCCCTTCCAGCTGCAAGCTGGTTCACATCCAACTTTTCATCCACCAGGAACCCACATCCTTCTTGGCAGAAGAGCTCTCAGTGAGCACTCCCAGTCTGTATGCGCATCTGGGACTTCCCCTGCCTGAGCATAACACCTTGCACTCGGCCTCGTTGAATCTCAGTTTCACACGGCCCCACTTTTCAAGCCTGCCCAGGACCCTCTGGATAGCACCTCTTGCTTTCTGTTACATCAACTACACCACTCACAACACTTGGGCGCTCTGCACATTGGCGCCTCGCAGACCAAACAGGCGCTGTTCCCGCGCTTGGGCAGCCCCTGGAAAGGGCCGGAACTGCCGTTCTCGGGGCTCGGGGCCCGGCGGAGCCCGGAGGGACGGACCGGCGGCCGAGGCGGGGCAGGGCCGCGCTTCCGGCACGGCGGCGGCAGCGGTTTGTGCGGCGGTCCGTAGGCCGCCGGCTGCCGGGGCCGGGCTCGGTGCTGCCCGCCTCGCCATGCAGCCCTTCACTGTGAACATCAAGCTGTCGGCGCGCACTCTGACGGGCGCCCTGAGCGCGCCCAACCGGGGAGCGGCGGATTGGTGAGGGGGGGTCGGGCTGTGG
>VXAB01009643.1:7019-23549 GCA_013399175.1 Odontophorus gujanensis
AAAGCCATTTGAATTATTTATTGAGATGTTTCTGGACCTCTATAAAGATTTCCAGTCTGAAGAAATGAAGTTCCTACATAAATCATGTTCATGGAAGTTTTAAATATAAATCTAAAACTTTAAGAAAGCTTGAGAGTAAATTTTATTTGCAAGCCTTCAACCATGATCGAAGGAAGAGTGAATTTTCACTTTGTGTTGATGGCTTTCTAGAGTTAACTTTCAATTTAAGTCCTCTCACGATTTCTCCTAAACAACTTTTACTCAGCAGTTGAAAGAAAGCAAGTTAGGGAAGATAAATGAGGCATAAGTACTCAAAACAAACCAAAACAAACAAAAAAGAGATCCAGGAAAATGGATGGGCAGGAATTTGGTCAAGTTTTCAGGTGGGTTGTGATGTTCTTTAGTTAGCAAACAGTGGACATGGCAGAATACTGTAAAGATCAATGCAGATAATCCTTTATGCTGAAGAGAAGTTGAAGTAGATATATTTACTGTGATGATCACCAGTGGAAGCTTTTCTGTGAGCAGATTCAGTTCATGAACTGCCGTCACATAGTTTACATGAGACATCTTATATATATCATAATGCAAAGTCAATCTTATTCCCCTCTTGTAAATGAAGGAGGCATTTCAAATTGTTTTTACTTATTCCTTTTGGATTTTTTTCTTTCATACTTGTTTGTTTGTTTGTTTGTTTCTATGACAGACGCCTAGCTTTCATAGTGGACATGTTTTTCTGTGCATTTGAAATAGACACATTACTAATGATGCCAAAGATGTCCAGATTTCCTAGTATTTTGCCAAAGATCGGGAGATGTTACAGCTTGTGATAACCAAAAAGTGCAGAGTGGTGAGACTAAAGATACTGAAATTGTTTATGACTATTGAAATTAATGTGTCACCATACCATGAAATATTTAAAATAAAGATCAATGAAGTTTCAGAACACTTTGGGTAAGAATGAAATTCTCATTCTCTTTCCTCCTAATATTTTTGACACTTAGTTGATCTGAAGTTCAAGGACCAGGGCCTCCAACCTTTCAGGATGAAAATAATAATAAAAATACTGTCCTAGGAATCTTCTGTTCTTTTCTGCATCTAGGACCTACCACCCTAATGTAACCTGATCCATAAAATACAGATCCTAAAAAAGCATGTACCAGTTTGAACAAAGGGAAAGGAAGCAAAATGCCACCTTCATTCCACTTCTCTTTTGTCAGAAACGGCAAGTAAAAATAGATTGACAGCAGAAATGAAAGAAGAGTAGGGTCAGGAATTGTAGGGTTGGGTTTGGATAGTGAACCTGGAATGGTTTTACTGGTGTTCTGGAGGCTTGATGATTTATCATTTTCTGTGTGTATCACAGCATAAACACAGACTAAGCATAAACAAGGGGTATAGTGACAATATGTCTACAAAAATAACACTGAATAATTTATGCAGAATATTCTAAGGTGGGACGAGGGATGGAAAATACTGGTTGTGCACTCTAGGCGTGGAGAGATGATGAAGATTATCGTCCAGCCACGTGCCTCCTCAGAATACATATTTCCTGTTCTATGTGGGAATTCAATTTTTTTTTAAATACTTCATAAGAATTTCATGTTTTACCATCTTATCTACTGACAAGCCTATTATAATCAACCTTACAAACCAGTTTAATATAATTCTGAATTTTCAATTTAAGTACAGTAAATTTCTTCTCTTGTACTAAAATCTGTTTTACTTACATTGTCCAAGTTATGGAGAAGTTAGGCAATGATAGGAAAAGTTTTTCTTGCTGTTGAGTGTTTGTTTTGGAAAATTGGAGGAAAGAAGAAGGAAAATACAAAATACAAAGGCAAGATTCTAAGATCAATCTTGTCTATGTATTGAAAGTTTTTTGTGAATTGAGGTTTGTATAAGAATTTCTCAAGTCACTTGGTTTGATGGGTCATTAAAGGCCAATCTCAGATGGAATTTCTGAATTTTTTTTTTGTAATTAGTCTACAACAGTTTTGTTATGATTCCTCTAGCAAAAGATGTGATGGATTAGGTTGTATTTCTTTGATCTGGTAAATAAGTATTTATGTTCAATTTCCTGTAACTCCACACCAAAATTGAAACAACATTTTCCCTTGCTTTCCAACAATAAGAATCATTTATGTATGCTTGCCAGGAAGGGATTCTTCAATTTAAGGAAGAATATTTTAGACAAGATGTGAATGGAAATGAGTATATTAATGAAAACTCATTAAAACATTCTATTAGTGAAAAATCATAAAGAACGTTCAGGAGTTTTGGTAATATTTTGAAAATGTGTATTTGTTCTTAATCATTATATATGTTTGTGTATACAAAGTAATTTTTGATGGATATTGAGGATATCCATCAATATAGCATGTACTTGATATACGTGTGTAATTGCCAAACAAGAAAACTAGTTAATATTTTTACAACAACCTCCCTCCCTCCCTTTTACTGTGCTCATGGATTCTGTAAAGAAAAGGATAAAATAAAAGGTAAAGCAAAGTCACTATTCTGTTAAGAATGTGCCTCTGTATCCAATATCATAGAATCATAGGCTTGGGTTGGAAGGGACCCCAAGGCTTATCAGGTTTCAGCTCTCCTCCCACAGATAGGCCTACCAACTTCCAGAACTGGTACTAGACCAGGATGCCCAGGGCCCTAGCCAGCCTGGTCTTGAACACCTCCAGGGATGGGGTATCCACAGCCTCTCTGAACAGCCTGTTTCAGCACCTCATCACTTTCCCTATAAAGAACTTCCCCGATATCCAATCTAAACCTTGAGCTTAAAACCACTCCTCTTTTTTATTCCATATAAAGGTGAAACTGCCCATTTGCAATCAGACCACTGTGAACTTCCACTGTTTCCCTTTTCAATACACACTTCTTTTGGAGAATTCTGTCCAAAACTATACTCTAACTATGATTGTCCTGCAATCAGTCCATAGTTAAACAATGTTGGCAATGCTTTTGAAGGTGGCCTTTACAACAAACTGATCTTGACTGAAATCTTCAAAAAAAAAGCAAGGCAATTCATAAACGCTATAAATAATTTCCAGAAAATATTTCTCTTGAAATTACAGCAAATATCTAATAGTAAGTACCTGCAAATACTGGAGAAAAGTGAAGTGTACATATAAGTGTAATAATGCATTTCTTTTCCTGTATCTTTTGCGTACAGAGAAAGAACGTTGCAAAGTAGCATTTAACACAATAGAAGTTATTACTCTACATTAAATTATACTAATCCATTTATCTCACCTTCTGAAATATTTCAGTATAGATATAGAGTTATAAAAGAGTATTGCCCTTCTGCCTTGAAAAGAATTGTTAGAAAGTAAACTTTTCATAATCCATTAAAAATTCATACTGAAAAACAGAATATTTAAGGAATATTACAGGTACACCCCTTAAAAAATTTTACTTCAACAGTTTCCTTCCAAAATACAACTAAAAGAATATTCTTGTGCCTCAGATCTCTAATTTCCAGATCTGTTATAGACAACTGGAAATTCTGTAACACAGGCATTTTTAATAGGAATAGAACAAACATTTAAAAGAAATGTGATGCATCATGTTGACATAACAAATGTGGACATTAATTAAAGAGCAGCAGAATCCAACAGAGAAGTTTGCCCTCCATCTGCTTGACCTGAGGTAATAACAATGTTTGTTTAACTAGAGCTGACAGATTTTCTTGTGTTAGTCTTGAATCATTGAAGTTGCCACCCTCAGTATGAATAACCACAGCCATATGTGTGACATCACACAAAACAGGCAAACCACAGTTAACTAATCATTTAGCTTGCTGTTTTTTCCTTAGTTGTTTTCCTCCTTTGATACTAAGGTCCAGGCATGCAGTCCAGTAGTAGACTGGGATTTTGAGCCTTTCTATGATTTGTAGAGAGGACATTACTATAAAATTTTTATGTCTTCAGATACAGAATTTTGGGTAATATTTCACCAAAACCTACACATGTGTACATTTTCACTTAAAAGCAAGATATCCAGTGTGTGTTGTAAATTATTCAGCCAACTGACAGATAATGTTTCTATTTTCATTACTCTATTTGATCCAGAAGCAAACAATGATTGAAAAGTCACAAATAAAAACATGACTGTTCAAGACAGAGTAATTAACCATCTCTACAAAACTCCACAAAAATACTGGAATAACTGGAATTCTTGTTATAGGAAAGATAATATCTACCCTTGCCTACTTGTTTTCATTTGACTTTGCTTTACGAAAATTAGATTCTACTTTATTTCTTGTGTTAGATTATTCACAATTTTAAATGAAAACTGCCCAGGGATTCAAATATCATTGCAAAATTCTGATGAATGACCACTCAGTCAGTTTGACTAAAAGCTTCTAGGTACCCATCTCAAAGGATTGTTAAGATCCTGTAACTCTATGGTACTAATATAAATGAAAAATAATCTAAAAAACACAGGGTACGTATGATGAAAGGCAGTTCATAATATTTAATGAGAATGCTGTCATTTGAGCAAGATGTCATTACATTTTTCACTAAGTTTTAAGCATAGAGATATACCACAGTTGCTTTAAAAACAAAAATGTGAAACAATTGTAAGGAAATCAGGCCACTAAGAATGGTAAGGAGTCATTCCTATGGCTGAGCCTAGTCTGCAAAATAAAATGTGGTTGGACAATTACATATACAACATTTGCTGTTATGACAAAAGGAAGGGGTCTCCAGTAAATCAGAGTCATGACACTGTCAGTACTACAGAGAAGAAAAGTTTAACCATTTGATTTACTCCTAAAGCAATCAGAAATATATTATATTGTTAGAAATATTATTTATTTGTAATACTCCATTATGGATCCAGTATCAAATAATATTTGACTAGGAGCAGACAACTTGAAGGTCTTTGTCAATATTTAAAATTCCTCTGATAGAAGAATAAATATTTATTTAGATAGTTTGATAATAAAAAAGATGTGTGTATGTGGAGTCTTTAACAGATATCTTTTCTCACTCTCTCATCTTTTTGTTTCCTTTGGAATTGTTTCTTCACTGCAATAAATAGCATTCCTTTGAATTATCTAATTTGAGTTCCTCAGATTCCTTTTTTGACAAGAGTGCAACCTCACAAGTTCAAGATCATAAATCCAAGGATTATAAGCATGGGGCAAAATTCATGAGAAAAACTTGAACTCATGGCATCCCTTTCATGAATGCAGACTGGATGTCAGAACCTCTTTGATGAGTGTAGATGGATATCACATACATAAGATTTTTGAAAATATATATTTTTAAACTTTCTCCTTCACTTCTGCCCAGCCCAAAGTACCAGTTATTGTGTTCAAATAAGAGTAACACATAGACTTCAACCTTGATAGCATAAAAACGACTAACTGTACAGTTAGGCAGATTGGAAGTGTAGCCCATGATAATAGCAAATTGCCTTCATATTTATGTTTGGCAAGAAATATAAAATCTTCCTTTTTATCTTTATCCAGAATTTCTGTTTGTTTGTTTGTTTGTTTTCTTGGGTTCTTCATTGTTTTTAATGAACAGTTCTTTCAACTGAACACCCCACCCATTTTCTCTTAATTTTATTTGTTTTCATTTTAGGCAGGGGAGATTAAGAATGAAAAGTGTAAACTCTTGATTTTTAAAATCTCTTTTAGTAAACAAACACTGACATTTACAGTTCCTAACTCTTTCTGAGAACTTTTTCACATTCCAAGCCTTTAATTTATTTTTTTAAACAATCTAAATTATTAAATTTCTACTGACCCCCTTGGAAGCAAAAGTGAAATAGTATCCCATATCTATCTGCATGTTTTTGTACAACATTACATAGGAAATTAAAACATTCTTTTTGTTGCTGGAGTTGGCTGAGGAACAGACAGCATTTTTCTTGGTCTGGAACTCTGATGTCAATATGAGTTAAAATATTCTCTCTGTCTCCCTGATCACTGCTGCTTCTGCCTATCTCCTTATAAAGATTATGCTTCTGCTTAGTAAATGAAGAAAGGAATTAGTGATGCTCCTCTCATTTCCTGTCTTCCCACAGATGGTGATAAATTCAAATTCAGACTCCATTAAACCTGAGCAGAGAAACCCAGCAGGTGGCTACACTAATGGAAAATCCTGGCCTTGGAATAATGGGAATTGCAACCGACAGCTCTTCTACACCACAAAAAAGATGATGTATTCCTATTGACAGTGTTGCATTTGAGTCCAGAAGGCTGATCTGATAGTTCAGGCCGGGCACAAGGGAGGCAGAAAGCCCCATGGGTATTTTTTCTTGGCTACACCACTGTAATTTTTGTCATCTGAACCTTCTATTACAATTCACTGTACAAATCTCATATAAGTTGGAAGGAGAGAGGGAAAAAAAACAGAAAACAACCTTCTGTATTTGGCCTACAGGCATACATTTGTTCTTTCTTCTTGTTTTAAAGGACAAATAAAGGTTGACACCCAACAGCATTTCCAGCCACTTCTGTATTTTTAATGCTGACATCCTTGGCCCAAGTGCTTTTAGTGTTCCCAGACAAGCCCATCTGAGAGAGTTTGTGTTAAAAAGATGCATAGATTGCCCTGAAGGTGTAATGCCTGATGTTCAGATATAATTTGTGCAGGAATACTGTACTCACTGTGGTTTTTTTATCCACATTTTTTTAAAGGTAGAGACTATATCAGCACAGTTCTGTGAAATGTATATGGGAAAGTGATTATAAAGACCAGTAGACTGATTCTTAAATTTAAACTATGTTTAGGAATTGAGCAGTGCAGGGAGAAAGGGGGACGTTTCTCTGTTTTAATGCTCTGTCAGCAACTGTTACATGCAATATGCTCCAGTTCTTTACCTTACTATATATATGTATATATTCTTGCAAGATTTTTGAAACAGTTAGTAATATGGAGGAGTTTCCAAGCAAAATACATACAGAATAGTCCTTAATTTTACTTTATTCATTATAAGATTGATTATGCTATAACTTTTTTCATGAACTTAGGTATGTAGCAATATAGAAAAAAAAATAGTAATTGTAACAAAACTTATTTCTCTACTAACTTCAATTTAACATATATATATTTTTTGAATATTATTTCAGAATAATCACAAAATGCTGTAAATCTCAATTATTAACTAAGAATTTCTACAATGGACTTCTTGAAGTGTTCTGAACAGTATTTACAAAACATATGATTGCGTAAAACATGGTGTTTACGTGCTGCATCTAGAAATGCCACAGCATATTTCAGGCAGTGTCCATCTAATGATGCCTCCCAAAACAATTTTGTACTTATCTTTATTTACTTCACTGATTGACCATGTAAAATACAAAAAAAAATAAAATCTTTTTTTAACATACTTTTGATTTATTTTATTGTCTTTCAATTGTCTTGTCTTAGCTAAGAATACACCCCATTTATATATTTTCTGAGTTGTTTTTGTTTAATTTTTTTTTCTGTATTCAGCTGAAGTACTATATTGACTCAGAGAATATTCAAAATCAAAATGTTCTATCCATTGCTTATAAAACACTTTAAATGGGGTTGCCTTCTTATCTTGACTACTAAATTCCCACATCTTAATTTCTCACTATTATCCTCCCTATTTATGATTTTTGTTACCAGTATTTCCTTCAATTTCTTTCCAGTTCATTTCACTGTAAGCATTTTTCAGAAATCTGATTCTCATAATACTGACTCCTAGGGTTGATTCTTTTTTTCTGCATTTCTTCATATGGTAGTTCCTATTATATCAAAATTTATTCCTAGACACATATGTACCCAAAAATACTTTAAGGTCTTATCATGGAAAAATATCAGTACAGTAGAAAACAAACATAGTGAATATGATTAATGTAAATTTGTCAAAGTTTCACAAAGTATAACACAAGAGGGAATCATTAAAAACTCTTGTTCATTGTATATCATCTTTACCCCACAGAAAGTCCAAAAACCTTAGCAGCACTGAAGCATTTCAGTCCTCCTTAAACCAAATATGTTGTCCTAACCAGGGAATAGACTGAATTGAGTTTGTACCAGTAATTTGCATCTCAAGAGATTGTTAAACTGATATAGAACTGATGGTCAAATACTTTCCCAGTATCCCTCAAAAAATTTGACAGACTGCCCTTTTCATGCTAAATCTCCTGAAGATTAAAGTTCTAGTTCAGGAAGAGAATATTTCTGTCAGTCTGCATCCACAATATCTGAGCTTCTAACTATGCAGTAACAGTACTAAAAGATGATGTTTCCACCATTGTAACATATTTTTAAGATCAGACTACCTTCAGGATGTGGAAACAGAACTTCATTTCAAGGTTGATCAAACTCAATATCATATATTACACCTCATCTTGCCACTGCTGAAAAGAATACACCATGGGATATCTTCAGTAAGAACACTCTTCCTTTACTCACCATTCTTGTTTAATATCTCAAATAAAACAATGTATGCATAGCGCAGCTGGCTATGAGGGCACTGTTACTATCTTTTCCTATAGCAACTTGTAATAGAATGCTAAATGTTCATTATTTTATATGAAATGCTTAGTGAATGTATAAATATAAGAAGCAGGCAGTGCTATGTGCATGCATAGAAACAGCCTATATGTCTCCTATATTGAAAACAGTCTGAAAATAGAGCATAGGACAGCACAATTTCACTTTTGTCATCCTAAAAGGAGTGACATTCTGACTAAATCTGAATATTATCACTCATACAAGAGACCTGGTATATAAATGATGATAAATATCTGGCAATAGTGAATACTGAAGATAAGCTAAATGGCAATGCCTGCATTCTGATATGAATATCTTATCAAACTAGTAATCATTCATATTCCCATATTAGTGATATATCCTATTATGATGGCTGAATATATCTTGGCTTAGACAAAGTGTTGTCTGATAAATAGTCTTAATGCATAAATGTCTGTCAGGAACAAGCAACAACAAAATGGGGACAGATGTTTGGCTCTCTTTGCAGCTCATCAGCACAGTCCAACTGCCTCATCTGTCAGATGGGTTCAGCCCTTAGTCCAGATATAAAGAAGCTTGGTATTTTGAGTCTAAATAGAGATAAGTGAATAATTTTTAGCAGATTATACACTCAAGAAAATTTAGCCTTCTGCTTAGAGAATATCTAAGAATAGATCATGATTTTTCTGCATATTCATCAAGCAAATGTGTTCAAAAGCTGCTTTTCGAAATATGTTATGTGAATGAAGCAAATACAAATAATCCAATTTGTTATTGTTGTTGATGAATTTGTTAATTCAGAAGTCATTGTTAATAAGAGAAAGCAAGTTTTGAAACTGTGGTCATAAAAGTGGGAGATTATTAGAATTTGTATGGGAAAGGTTGTGTGTGAAGGTATGTGACAGTTTTAAGTTTGGTTGTTATATGTGGATCTTTGGAAGACAGACTTTCTTATGTCTGGGACTACAGTGTGAGGTGAGAAGAAGAAGTACAGTCTGACTTTTTAACTTCGCTCAAATGCATGAAGGAAATTTTTTTCCCTAGAGGCTTTTTTCCCTCCATGATGACCTTTTGTATATGTGTTATTTTGCCTTCATGAGAATTGTGGATTTGAATAATGTTTTGGTCATGCAAAAATAATCATCACTGATTATTTTTTTAATTGTCATTTTATAGCAGATGAGCATTAGAAATTGGGAATATCTTGGGTCATCTGGTTCATTCTCCTGCAAGTGAAAAATGTTTCTCTACATTTAGATTTGCTAAATTATTAATTGCTAGCAATTTATCAGATTAATTAGAACCTTTTACTAAAAATAAATTATTCAGATCTATTCATTATCTGGCCACTCTTGCAGGTGGCTATATAACACTCTGAAAGTAGTGTACAGATTATTTGAAGTATTACCTCAATGTTCCAGGCAGGATCAAATTCCCGCAATGTTAGGTCCTGTATGTACATGTACAGGAAGACCTACTCCTTGACATATCTTTATAGTCCAATTACAGACAAGTGATTAAAGCACACAGTAGGAGAGATGAGAAGACAGTGATAACAGTGTAATTTGTGAAACTTCAGAGGATTGCTGTGTGTGTGCTCTACTTATTCTGATTTACGTGCATTTAGAAACAAATTTTGTGCGATATTTATGTAAACATTACCATTTTTCTTGCCTAGAGCCTGGTAAACTTCATAAAAGCATCATTAAATATACATTTATAAAAGGCGATTTTGATATCAAAATCATATATATACACAATCTTTGAATGTTTTTCATCCTTCTGCATTGCTATTCCCCTCCTTCCAAGTATTTCTATTTAGAGAAGTATTGTATCTGTGGGAAGCAAGTGATCTACTTTAGATCAGAGGGCAATAAAGTGATTTCATTACTTCTGTACCAGACCCTGGGCATTCATTCTGTAAAAACTCACAATGTCCGCAGAACATTCTTCTCAAGAGAAGTTGTATGGAGCTTTATTAACTCGAGTCTTTGACTTTAGATTAGAGTTCAAGGCAATAGTCAGGATGTGTGTCTTTGAGAGTACTCACAAGACTTTCTGAAGCTTTTCTGCACTGTTTCTTTAGTTTTTATCATAAATCATTAGCTTCCCACTCCTGATGTCACAGTTCTGTAACAGCTCGCTGGTGTCTACCTCCACCTAACCTTAAAATAGATCATGCCTTCTGGCAAGGGGCAGGAGAAAGAGTTTTACTGAAAGGTTGTGTTTAAGCACAATGGGTGAAGACCTGCTGCAGTGTCATTGCTGAAGGGGAGGTGAGAATGTTATGAACATATTGAAGATCAGGAACAGGGAGTTTGATCTAAAAACTCTGTGTTTTGTTTGAAAGGCCAGTGGATATGTAACTTTACAAGAAGCATCCACCTTCCTTGTTTGTCAAACTGTGTCATCCATCTTACTACTGACTTCTACCTCAGACTTCAAATACAGAAGAGACAGTACGACTTAGCCACTCAACTGAAGGAAAAAATATAAAAATATGAACATGTATTCACATTTGAAATCAGTGCTAAAGGAAAACTTGGAAAAACAAACCAAACAAAATAAACCATCAACAACTCCAACAACAAAATCAGCCCCTTTCACCTAGCAATCATAATATTTTTCAACTGTTATATAATCCACAGAGTCTTTCATTAAAAAAAAAAAAATCCCTCAACACATTGTGTGCAATACCATAGGTTTGTTCACTGCAACAAACAAGAAGATACTACAGATTTATTCTCTCTCCTTGATGGTCTTACTAATTGGGTGTGCCACTTATATTTTAGGGAGACAGCTAGAGTAGGAATGAAATACCTAAATATGCAAGAAGTCTATGTACAAAATTTATTATACATTGTAAGATGTCTAGAAGATATTTTGACCAAGAACAAAGTTCTTCCATCTCAAAAAGCTCACAAAAAGCAAAAAATGTCCTGAAGGATGCCTACTGCATAAGGTGACAACTTGCAGCTTTGAAAGGTGAAGTAAAATCTCTCTGTGTGAAATTCAGAACTGACTGTTTTCTCTGAGAATAACGATATAGAAAAATGAGTACTTTCTGTAAAGTTTGTTAGTTGTAGATAATAAGTTTATAAATCCACTGTTTTAGTTATATTAACTCACACTAAACTTGACTGCTACTATTTTTTCTTTTGTGTCTGTCTTTTTCTTCAATTTTTTCATTGTTCTTCTGTCTCTCTTTCTCTCTCTATCCCTCTCTTTCTTACTTTCTGACCTTTTTTTTTTTTCTCTTCCTTTCTTTTCCTTTGTTACTCTCAGAAAAAAACTTTAGCTTCTGCAGAGGAAAACACTTCAGGAAAGTTCTATCTGGTGATATTGGTGACAGCTTCAGTTGGCACTGATATTCTGTTGACACTCATCAAATACAGCAAGCAAAGCTGGTTAATGGTATCCTTCATGCCTTCTTTTATATACCTAAATATTTGTGAGGAGGTGTAGCATTTCTGCATTAAAACTAGCATTTAAATGTCAAAATGCCTCTATCCAATGTTGTTGGTCTAAGACTGTGAAGGAAGATGAGCCAATATATATGAGGGGTGTTTTTTGTCCTTGGATAACTTTTAACATTGTTGACAATAAATGGCAATTCTTAATGACTCTGTAGTACAAAATGTTTCATCTGGATAAAATTAAGTGTTCATATCAAAATAATAGACTTAACTGATAGTATCATTTTTATGTAGGACCATCTTTATTCACATACAATCAGTGTGTAAGTGAGGTTTTGAACTAAGAGGAACATATATTTCATCTTGCTGACCTAGTACATTTTTATCCATTGCTACACTGTTAAGTTAGAAATGTAAAAAAAAAAAACAACTTTCTCAAAGAAGATCAAACTATGGCACTGCATTATTTACAGTTTGAAGCAAAAATAACACTATTTGTAAACATCTTCTTTCATAGTCCCTGTTTTCAGTCCTCTTGTAATATTTTACTTGTGAAAAACAGATTTTCTTAAGTGCTGGGGGAGGTAAGTACTTCACGTCAGAATGAGCTAAAGGAGCTAGGCAAGTAAACAGCAGTACTTGCTTTAAAAATCTATACCATAAATGTCTTTGCTTATGTCACATACTAAATTTACACCCATTGAGAACTAGGGTGATGAAAAGTTTGGAAAGTTTCTGTTGAAAAAAATCACAATTAAAAAAAGAGCACCTTATTTTTTTTCATTTTTAAATTAACTTAGCATAAACAGATCTTAATTTTTCATGTGTACACTTTGGGGTTTACAATAATTCCACTAATTAATTTTCTAGTTTCTAAAATATTTAACTTTAGATTGCACTACTTGAAGTTTTAGAATATTTAATTGATAAATTAAATTCTACAAATGAAGCAAATTCATAATTCAGTGCAAAATTTTTTATTTTGATACCTTCAATGTTTTTCTATCTCATTAAGAAGAAAAAGATTTCTACAAACTGGACAAAACAAGAACAGTATTACTTAGACAACATTTGTTTCTGTGCACTTTGTTTGAATAATTTTTACCATTTCTGGATGGGCACATTCTCTAAAGAAAGCACTTCTGCATGTTTTCTTCAAAGCTGCTTGCCCTTTTCCTGTTGAAAAAGCTTCATGTGATCTTTGGAACAGAGATAAGAGGGTGTAAAGGGACCATGCCTGGAGAGCCTGTGATTGTATTCTACGTAGATTTTTCTCTTCAGCTCTCAATTGTCCTGACAGTAGATGGTATTGAGATTTCCTCTGCAAGGGGACAAGGGCTGCCGGGGGGTGATGTGCACCCTTATCTGTGGGAGTGTGTGTGGGAGTGAGGAAGTAGGTGGAGATGACAGTAAATGAAACCACCACTGCCACCTTCACCCTCATTATGGGTAAAGCCAGGAAGATCTTTCATTCTGTCAGTTATGATGTGGCTTCCTTTATGTTGGCAGCCCTCTGTGCACAGGGATCAGTAGCCAAAGAAATTACTGTTGAGCCTTCAACTACACTGGCATGGAAAACAAAACAAAACTCAAGAAACTCACCTCCCAAGACCACTCATGAAACAAAGGAGGTCAGTACCTCAAAGGAGGTACTTGTTTCACCATCAGGATTTGTCCTATACACTAATCTCCTCATTCATATTTTCTACAGCTCAGAAACATAGAGTCTTATAGCAAAGCTACTTATTGGACATCAGATCCACCTTCCACTACTCATCTCCTGCTTCGCTAGTGCTTTCAGTGCTAGGAACTTAGATGCAGCTCTGACAGTACTGGAACCGTCTTGAATGTGATTGGCTCAGTATATCTCTGGGCAGCTTGCAAATATCCTGTCAGTTCACATTAGTATATTTCCAGTCTAGATATTCTTTTAATTTTTTTCTTTAAAGAGTTTTAAAAAGAACAAGAAGAAAGTTAGATGTTTCCTAAAGCAACATTCAAAGCAATTAAATGAAACCTTTCTAACAGCGTGAACTTTTTCATTTTCACTATCACCTCTTTAGCCGTAAGTAAAAACCAAAAGAGACCTTTGAAAACTGATGATTTTTTATATTTAATATGTGATCTTTTCATGTTTCTGCTGTTGTATGCTTTTGAGCCGTCTAACAACTATGGATAGGTAGCTGACAGAAGGGCAAACTTGTCTCATATCCTGTGAAGAGGTGACTACCTGAAGTGTGGGTATGAAAGAAGGCATAAGAATTCTCTGAAAGGTTTTACTACAGAGAATATAGGACTGAGACCTTCATCTAACCCTGGATGCACATTATTCTTAATAATGCATATCTGTACAATGTTTTCTGTTTTTTTTTTTTTTTTATTTTTTTTTTTTTCAGACAAAGTAGTGAGCTTAATAAAATTGACAATATTTTACAGAAACAGAAAAAAGTCACGTTTCCTGTATCTTTCACATTTCTTTAATTTGTGACATATCACTTTTATCTTGTCTTGCTTTAACACTAGATTTAGTTTAATTAAATTTATGTCAAATGAACACATGAAACGAAAGCAAAATCAGAAAGCCTGCAGTTGCCCATTAGTGAGTCAGTGACTGCACAGTGAAAGGCTTTTGAAGCCTGGCTTACTGCCAGAACAAGCTTGCAATGATGCTCAGAGACACCCATGACTCTTTGAAGAAAGGACTTAGCTGACCTGAACCTGCTCCATGGAATCAATTCAAATTCTCATAGGCTGGTAGTAAAATCTATAATAAGTCTTCAGTCTTCAACCATTTAACTATCAAGTGAAAAGAATCAGGGTGTGAAACTACAATATCTGTACATAACTAATTAGAATATATTGTTTTTCATTTTATACATGCTTAAAACCTGCTTTCCTTCACATACACCTTACATATACACATAATTCTAAGCATCTTTTAACCTATTATATATATTTTTATCATTAATCAGCCTTTTTATCATTATTTTAATGCACTGACAAGTCTGTAAAACACCAAACGTCACTGCCTTACTTTGTGTGCAGTGGAAGTGATATGTATGACTGTAGCAGCATCAGTCCTCTGAGATTCTGTGAAACCTGGCCCAAATCTAGGGTACTGAACTGACATAAATATGAAGTATTTTTTGGGTCTGGGGTGAAGACTGTCAGCACTTTTCATATGGGTAGCTGCTATCGAAGAACAACTAGGCTGAAACAAGCTGGGAAGATGGATAAGCAAGTGGAGAGTTCTGCGTTCTAGGTCTGTGTCTTCAGACAAACACTGTTATGAAGCATAGGAGGCTGAAGCTGTAATTATTCTGTGTGACCTCTCTTTGGGTATAGTCCACAGTGAAAACAACTTTGCATGGTCAGCTTAATCCACTGTCAAGTGGACTAAAATTTGCACACTTTTTTCAGAAATTATTCTTCTCTCTGAACCATTGGACTGAATACCAAGAAAGAGCTTTTCTGTAGTCTCTTTCTAACCTTCTTTTCTTACGGAAAAAAATCCTGTAAACATATAAATATACTATATTAGTTTAAACTACTTGCTATTTTAAGGTAATCACCGTGCTGGGCAACATCCAGGCATATATCACGTGTGAATTACAGAACAAACCATAATGTTATACGGTAATTTGTTAGAGTTTTATTGCCAGTTAATATAGAAATGAAAAATCTCACTGCAAGTATTTTGTTACTGTCATTCTAAAAGGAGATTTTGCACCCTGTTTGCACCTAGTATAGCAGCTGCTAAATCTTAATTCATATCTCAGTGCTAAGATATTAAATTAAGTCCTGGGGTCTGAGCACTTCTACACATCAATATTTTGACAATTCTTTTCAATTTGAACATTTAACTGAACTTGAAGTAAAACAGATTGTTCAGATTTACAGTGTGTAAGCAATTATGGTGATATTTCAATATACATTTATCCACCATTATTTTAAATTTTAAGGCTTGTCTTAGATATTTTTTTAGTCTAGAACCTCTTAAAACATAATTTATTTTTAGTAAATGTGTAAAACAATTCAGTAGTCATAAGAAAGTACTGATCACCTCATTATACTGATTACAAAATACCCTGGAACTCTTTGAGGTATTTCTTTGCATTAGTACATGTATTCCTTAGAATCTTATGGCATGTGTTAAGATTACTGTCCATTATTCTAGTCAGTGAAATAACATAGATCTGATTCACAACCCAGTGGGTTTCTGGCAGAGAATCTGTAGGAATAAAACCACTTGATCTTGTATAGTGACTACAAAAGAAATAGAACAATCTATTGCAGTACATGCAGTTCATAATCACACATACCACTCTGTTTCTCATTGAATTGTACACTCTACATCATATAAATATGAGAAAAAGGAAACACCCTAAAAGTGCACCAGATCTTCAGGGTGTTATGAAAACTGTGACAAAATCTACCTTAAGTGTACATGAACATTAACTAATGGATTTCACTGATATATAGCAACTGCCACTTATATTCATGTTTGGATATTAGAGAAAATGATTTGTGATGTGAAGATTTGGAATATTTTCCCCTGGAAAGAGAAAAAAATGTATTTAAGTACTAGAAATAAAAGCATTTTACTAATGGCGGTTAGTTTTTATTCTGGAGAA
>VXAB01009643.1:39712-50127 GCA_013399175.1 Odontophorus gujanensis
TAAACGTGCATGCTTCAATACAAATATGTATTTGGAAAGCTGTTTGTTGTCTTCGCAACTCACTGTTACAAGCTAACTTCTTCAGACAGCTATTATTAATGGAAACTTCTCTTTAAATAACTTTTAAATGAGGAATTTTCAACACCTGTAAAAATATGTAACTGTTTGTGTATTATAAGTTACCTACCTCAGTACTGTACATACACGCATGAAGATATTTTCTTTCAATTAATTGTCTGCTTATCTCGTCAACTGTTTCTCAGGAGTGCACATACTGATACAAAAGGTGATAGAAGAGTAAAGGATAACACTCTATTCATACATGCTAGAGAAAAAAAATTGCTAGAAAAGGATTTGACACAGAAAACATTAAGCTCCTTTTACTGCCTGTCTGTGCCTTAATTTTGAATATACAAATCAGAAAATTGAGTGTTTTTTTTGTAGGGATGAGATTCAAAATTAGAAGCCTAGGGCACCAGCCTGATCTATAAAAGTGCTGAGCATCTGAAAGTACCATTACCCTCAGATGTTTTGTTCTGATACCACCTGAGACTTTGATCCAGTGATGATTTGCATTTTACATACTTCAAGAGTAATCAAAATGTACTAGTTATCGAAATCATATCAGGACACACAGCAAGCCAAGTGACAGAAGGGTAAAGCAATCATAGCTAACTGGATTATTTTCATTTCTGACCTTGTGGTTTCTCAGAAATATTACTTCTACAACAGGGAGATGTCAGAGAGAAAGACTAGCACTTTTGAATTTGCCTTAAAGAAAAATATTTCTGAAAATTCAATATACTTGTTTATGTACTATTTTTTTCTTTTTTTTTTTTCTTTTTTGCCACAAAATATGATAAAGGTCATTAATTATCTTTATAGTCTTTTTAAAGTGTTTTTTTTTCTTTCACTTTTTTGACCTTTATTACTGTCTAAATCAAGAAATTACAAGAAATACATGTCATTAAAATCCGTCTTAAAAAACTGAAAATGATTCTGAGGTCTTGCTTGCACACACTTTTGTTTTAATGTGTTGATTTTTTTGTTATTTGCTTGCGCTTTTTTAATATTTTTTTCTGGACAGTGATAGCATTTTTTGGTTGAGATTTTCTGTTTTGTTCACAGTCTTTCCTATCTCAATTGATGAGATGACATCATGGAGGTAATAGTTTGAGATATTTAAATAGACAAGGCCACACAAAAGTAACTATGAAGGAAATAAATTAAGAGATCCAAAGGCACTGTGAGGGAGTGAGTGAGAGTTAAGATTTCTCCATGAAGCATACCTGAGAAAGAGGAGAAGTGAATGGATGAACTGGTTTGAGCCCCAGAGGGCTTCATTTCACAAAGAAATATATGATCAAATTTGTCAAAAGCAATTGAACAGCTGTGGATGAAGACAAACTAGAGATTCTGCTTCATCTAACAGGGGGCAAAAGACCTTGACAAAAGCAAGTAGAGAGAAATGCCTGAGGATGGGCATTATGAGAAGGAGCTAGAAAGTTTACGGGTGAATGGTCACTTCCTAGTTACATCAGTGGAATAGACGCAGAGATTAATTTAAGGAAGCAAGAAAGAAATTGTAGAAGGGGATAGAGTGACAGGGCATTACAGGGCAAGTGAAAAAGTAAGGAGCAGTAAGAGAAGAAATCTCTAATTAGTGAAGGATTTGTGTGCTGTTCTTCTAAAGGTAGTCATGTCTAACACAAGAAAGGGATATATGCATGCAGAGATCTAGTCTGAAGATAAAGAGCAGCTACTGTTGTTGGAGCTAATATCCTCATGAAGATGCCAGAATAGAAAGATCATACCTGTAAGTTTTGTGATGAGATGGAGCGTCTATGATAGACATGGATCAGTATATTCCTGATACAGAAATTTGTAGTCACCACTTTCTATATGCATAAGACTCCACAGAGCAAAATAGTACCCCTTTAATCCCATATGGCTGCTGAATAAACATAAAAAATCCTTTAATCTTTGATTCTAATCCTTCCCTGTTTCCACTGATACATTCAACAAATAATAAAGATTGTGGACAGTAAGAAAATGAAATTGCTGAAAGCTTGGCAGAGTCACACACCATAGGAGAGACATCTTTTCCATGAAAGTAAGAAGAATAGTGTTAGATATAGAAAATACTGGGAAAGACTGGATTTTTTTTTCATTTCCAGATCCACGTGAAACGAACAGTGAACTCAAGAAATCAGTGGTCCTTCCAAGAACATCTTGCAGGCATGAAGTCACAGAAAATTATGAGTCTGATCAGATGTTCAGCAAAGAAAATACTGAAATTTATATGATTTAAAAGTACAAATTCCACAAGTATTTTGATGTTATGTTATCATAGCAATCTGTATAACAAGCTCTTTGAGTCCACCAGACAAAATAAAGGGGCAAATCACTGTAATAATTCATTGACAAAAGAGCTACAAAATTTGTTATTCCTCACATTTTCTTACATCTCTGCGTGCCTGATTTTTCACTTTGCATCTATTTTAGTCCAACATCTGTTTACTTCTTAAATCTTTCTACCTCTCCATCTCAATCTCCACATCTTCTCAGTATATTCTTTTTCTGTTTCATTTGGTTGCTGCATGTAACATTATACAAGCAGCGGAGTAAAACTGTACTGTGTCATAAGTATGCCACTCAACAAGTATTTTCAATCTAGACTACTTTTAATTTGAAGATGATTTAGCAATATCTGAAGAGTGAATAAAGTAGAATGTCCTCCTTAGAGAAAAGTTAAGTATGCATTTGATTCCTACAGATTTACCAATCTGAGTTTCATCAGAGCCCTGCAAGGATGAGTAGCCATGAAAGGAGTGAGTACAAATCATTCTAAACTGTGAATTCCAGAGTATTTTCTTATAATTTTAGCAAGAACTTCACAAAGCTGAAATTAATCTCACTGCAAATACATCTAGCTCCAAGCTAGTTAACTGTGTGTTTTCACAGATAATTATTTAATCTGGGGGTGTTTGCAACAGTAGGAGAAATTATCAAGGAATTGAATAAGATGTTATCCAATACACCAGCCTTTCATATTATTAAGATGTTGTGCGTACTGATAACGCTGGTTAGAAAGACAAGGGAATTTTACATAAATGAAGAGGTAGGGCCTATAGAATCATGGAGGAATGTCTTCTCTCTCATTGTTGAAAGGAAAGGATTAAGATTGTTTATTTTCTGAAGAGGATTGATGGGATTTGAGTGAAGGAGGACAAAAGAAACAAAAATGTCACCAAAACTGACGAAGATATTGGAAGGACAAAGATATCCAAGGTGATAAGAGTTTATTTAGGAACCAAATAATAGTTTACTTTTAAACTATACTCAGTATTTGCACATTTTAATTACTAATTATACACACACATTTGAAGACAGTTTCTTATATTAGTTATTACTCTTTCTTTTGCCCAGAAAAACCTTTTGTTACATATGAATATGTATTTCAGCAAAGCTACAGAATATTTAAAACTTATTAATGAACTCCAAAAAGTTATTTAAATGCATACATTATTAAGCCATTCTTTAACACAGGGGTGCATTACATGTCTGGCATAAGAGACAAATCGGATGAGCTCTCAGTATCTTCAATGCTGTCCAACTCTTTTGTGAGAACAATGTTATTGAATTGACTACACAATTTTTTTATTAATATAATACAAGTGTAGATTTAATGGGCAATTTTATTAGCAGAAGAGAATCTTTTTGACTGCAACAAAAACAAATGTATTCCTTTTGCCAATCAAAATACTTTTTCTCTTAAAACTACATGAAGGTCTGTGTTTTGTTATTCACCTCCCGTTAAAATAAGATTTAAGATACTCTTCCTATTCAGAGTTATATCATTAGGAATTCAGTAATGGTAGATGAAATAAAAACCATTGTACAGTAATGATGTTATCAAATCGAGAAGCTTTTCTTTCAGAAATAACTTCAAAGATTGCTAACTTAGTGAAGAAACTTGGAAACTAATCCTTAATCATTGGATTTTTTTCAGAGACATTTCCTCATTCAAATAATGGTAAAAACTCAAATCGCTAACCAGGACAAAGAAAAGGAATGCAGCCTTTCACAATTTGATTCATTTTAAGGTCCTGTATATGTAAATGATTGTTAAAGTAACTCAGTGGTAAAAGGATATTCTGTATCTGAAGTGCAGCAATGCTATGGCATTCCATAGTCCTCATTTCTAAGGAAATGGAGACATACTGCCAGTGCTATCAGTGCAATTAAATATATGCATGTTCTTAAGTAAGTATACACATATCCAAACAACTGGATAACTATTTATGAACCCTCAGTTATACAAATAGTATACTGTTAGTATATTGTTAAATAGCATTAATTAACATTCTTTAAACCTGTGTTCTTTATGTGTGATTTTCTACCTTCTCAGGTACCTCTTGTACTCTCTACTCCTTTTACCTTTCTCCATTATAGTATTCTTGATTTCTTCTTAAAGTTTTCCTCTCTCTTTCCTTCAAATATCTTGTTAACATATTCCTCTCCTAGCAACATTTCCTCTGATCATATTCTCTAGGTTTTTATTTCCCCTGCTTTCAACTTGTGGTTTGTACTCTTTAGCCTGTGTCCTCTACACCTTCTTGGCAGTAACAGTGGAACAATTCTTGAATCTCTGAAGGAAATTAAAACCATTATGCTATAGAAAGTCTAGGGTAGAACTGAGAAGTAATTGGTGGAAGAAAAATAAAGTCCTTAAGGTGCAGGATGAATGATCATGGTGATCACAGAATCACAGAACTTTAGGGGCTGGAAGGGACCTCTAGAGATCATCTAGTCCTCCCCAGCTGCCAAAGCAGGCTTCGTACACCAGGTTGCACAGGTAGGTGTCCAGGTGGGTCTAGAACGTTTCCAGAGAAGAAGACTTCACAATCCCTCTGGGCAACCTGTTCCAGTGCTCTGCCACCTGCTCTGTGAAGAGGTTCCCATCCACATTTGTGCAGAACTTCCTATGCAACAGTTTGTGACCATTTCCCCTCATCCTATCGTGATACACTGCTGAGAAGAGTCCTCCCTTGTCCCTTTCCCTCCTCCATCTTAGATATTTATAGATGTGGATCAGATCCCCACTGAGCTGTCTTTTTTCAAGGCTCAACAGGCCCAGGTCTCTCAGCCTTTCCTCGTAAGAGAGGTGTTCCAGACCCTTTATCAACTTTGCAGTGCTTTGCTGGACTCTTTCGTGGAGATCCCTGTCTTTGAAGAAGAATTTCAGTTGAAACAGGCATAGGAACAACAGAATGTCTCCAGCTTGGAATTCTTGAAGTCGGCTTTGGATAATGATGTAATGAGGAAAATTTTCTGAAAATTTGAAGTCTGAAATGAAGCACGAAATCTAACTAGAGAAATACTGTATCCCAACTCTAAAGTAAGAAGATCTGACATCTTTCTCCCTAAATTATTTATCAGAAGTTAATACACGTGTTCTTAGACATATTTACACATGGGAAACCTGGATGAAAATATAGATTGAATAAAGCATTGGAAAGGTCCAATGAGCTAGATAACATTACTGCATCAATAGTCGTTGGAATAGTGGTGTTATGCAGAAGAGTAATTTCCATTTTAAATTTCTATGATCATTATTGACTACAAAGCTTGGTTGTAAAAGAATTGTAATTCCCAAAATACTTTGACAGTGTAATAGTAAAGTTGTCAATGCACACTGCAACCTGTAATCAGTCTGTAATGCAGGGTATACACTGAAATTCAACATTCTAGTTAGCAGAAGCTTTTTCTGAATCAAAAATAGAGTGGCTAAAATAAGACATTGATCTCCATGTGTTGATTTCTTCACATATAGATTGTAAATTCAGATTTGAGGGAATATGGGGACACTTTGTACTCTTGATTCCTTCCATAACACACTTTTCATGAAGAAATTTTGTTTTTAAACAACAAAAATTAATATTAGAAAGTGTTTGACCTTTGTCCATCATGCAAATATTTTAAGTGAAGAAAATTAAAAACAAAACAAGCAAAAACAAACAAAAAATCCACAAACACCTACCATTTAAAGGATGGATTAGATTCCAAGAAATGCAAATTTCTTAAATTGTGTAATCTGCATTACTTAATAGAGCAGGGAGCCAATTAAGAACAGTCCCCCTATTCAGTTTAATTAGGCTAACTACAGGTAAGGGAATCATATGGCAGAAGGAAGGGCATTCAGTAGAGAGACTATCTCATGTATCTCTTTCATGTCTGCCTCTTCCGCTGTGACAGAGTTAAAGGTATCTAGTGCTTGACTTTCACCCTTTTAAGGCTAGAAAGTAAATGAATCACATACTCTACACTATCAAGACTTTGATATTGTAAGCCCCAGGCCATCTCCCTGATACTAGAGGTTGAGAGATGGGCGGTAAGGATGGGAGGCAGCTTTGAAAAGCTGGTAGATTTTAAAATAAAAAACAATGTTGAATTCTGTATAAATCCTAATTTCAGCTATAGTGTGCACATACATGTTCAACAATCTCACATATATATCTTGGAAAGTACCTAGAAATGAGAAAATAATTTTGTGTTCAGAACTGCCTTCTAATGAGGAGAGGAGAGGAGAGGAGAGGAGAGAGGGAGAAGGAGAGGAGTCGCATTCATGCAGTTAGGTAAACTCTTTTTCTCTTTTTATCATAACACTTAACAGTCTCAGAATTTGTAATCTGTTTATGTGACTTAGGAAGCAAAGCCATGTTTTGCAAGTGTAGCAAAGACCTTATTTATTAATTTATTTATTTTCTGTTTAATTTCAGTGGTTTCTTTTTTTCCTTTCTGACAGCATATCATTTTTTCTCCTTCTATTCCAGACTTTACAGTCAGAACATCTCATTATCTCCTAAAATGTCCTTTAAAACTGCAGAAGCTGCATAAGTTATTGTAGGCTGAGGAGATTTCTACTCCATTAGAATTAACATGCACACAGAAAGGTAATACATGCAAGAGGGGCTGAGCTTGGCAAAGCACAAGGTGGTTCTCAGAGGGAAATGGCCTTTTTTGACTCTCCGAGAAAAGGTCAGATTGGACACACTTCTATCTTTTTGTCCTGCTACTGTGACAAGCATGCCTCACTTTGACGTTCACACGGGTGCAACTCTCCATAGGAGTAGCTCCCCCTTCCTTCTTTCCCCCTCAGCCTCAGAACTGTGCCTAGAGTAATTTTCAGTTCTAAAGGGTCATCTTCTGCTTTCATTTACAAAACAGGAAACCTCTTATTAATTACAGCGGAAGTATAATTGAGCACACAAAGTCTAATGAGCATACCAAGATCTTTACTATCAACTGTGTTTGCATTGATATACTCTCAGTTCTGCTTCTTTTCCTGGGTCATATTTCATTTAATGAGAGAAGGTGATCAGTAAACTGCAATAACCTTTAGCTGGCATCAAGCTATGTCTCTGAAGTAGTTGTCATTTTGTATGATTTGTATGATGTACTGTAGGATGATTACAGGCTGCCTGTCAATGTGAGATAGCTAAAAGCATGCAGTATAGTCTGAGGCTGTAGCCTTTATAAAGTTCTGAGGAAACAAACCATATAAACCAGAAACCGTACACTAGATTTTCACAATTTCTATACAGTTTTCACCTTTTTATTGCAATGTTGAAGTCAATGAGACAAAGACATCTATATACAGATTTTTTTTTCTGCCCACTAAAAATCTAAGTTCCTCTGTTATATTAATAGTGATGTTAGTAAAATGACAGATCAAGTCTGTTATTTTTGTATCATTAAATTCATATAATCTTCTTTAATGTTGGAACTCCCAAAGAATATCTCCACTACCAGTCTTGGGATAAAACAGGTGAACATTTTCCATTGCAAACCTTATATTATCACCCCCATTTTACTCGTCCATTATGAGTCAGTGTATACTGGGACAGTGCAGCTTCTACTCTGAAAGAGAAAAAGGAAGTTTTAAGAAAATTTATGAAAAGGAAGATTTAATTTCAATTCTATGGATAAAAATAGATATATCAGCTAAAAGAAAAGCACTTTTAAGGCTGATTCTCATTTGAATTTCTAACTAAGCTGACCTGGGATTCCAAACAGAAATAAGGATTTTTAATCCCTAAGAGAGATGTCCAGATGCACATCAACAGTATTCAACATTCAAGGGGCAGCTGGTAAACTAGTCTGTATTCTTTTAGAAAAGCAGTATGACGAAGTTGTTTATTCAGCAAAACAAACTGTTCCCTGCGTCCGTTAACAAGGCTGGCTTTGTGCAGCACAGACTTCTGCGGTGCTGACTCCTGTTTGGAACCATTTCACACTAATTAGAAATAAGAGAAAAGGCTGTGTTCATAAACAACTCAGCTCAAGACCCCTTTCAACCCACTCTTTCTGAAAATTAACTCAGTTATAACTCTTCTGAATAGCAGAGTTGGACAAGCAAGGTAGAGAAAATATATTGTTAATAATCGTCAGTTTGCTGTGCGAACTACTAATAAAAATTTTATATAACGTTACACATATTATACAAACTTATGATCCTTGAGCTGCTGTGAAATTCCCTCTTCTGAGGCTAAAATCGCAATGAATTTTTAAATGTTTAGCAACACTTTAAAAGAAAGAGTTAAAGCTAAGTACAAAAAATAAAAATTAAAAAAAAAATGTTTAACGTAGTGTGGATCTGTATTTTAGATATGTATATGACTAACATGGAGTACAACACAAAAAATTTAGCAGAAATGTGAACATCATAAGGATTTTCATGTGGGTATTATATATATATACGTACTTTTAAAGAGGGCTCCTTTTAGCTAACAGTAAAAAGAGGGTATGTTTAAATGTTAAAAACTGAAGCTGGAAGTGGTATAGGAAGTGTTCTCAAGAAACAATTATGCAAGACAGAGGTTTATTTCTAATTTCTATAGGCATCTTGCACACTGAGCAGCATTTGCTCATGGAGTAATCCCCCTTAAATCCTTGGGGTTACTTATGGAAATGCCAGATGTCATAAGTCAGGATTGTAGTGCTGAGTACTAATGCTTTTCAGCTCCCTGTATGATGGCAAGGTGTCATATTTGAGATATGTACATTTGGAACATTTTCTATTATCAATTATGATAAAAGTAAGTGATATTTTGGATATAAGCATTGCCAGTATGCTATGTTTTGGTAATATTCTTTAAAAAATTATTTTGCCAAGGTTGGATGCAGATAACAAAAGTATGCGTTTCAGAATAAGTTTTAAAAAATGAGAAATTCAGAACCAAGCTTAAAAATGTTCAGTCAGTTCCTATTATAGAACATCTCATAAAAAAAAATTAACTGAGAGAAGCTCAGTTATTTTCTACATTATTCAATCTCATTTCTAGAATCATGAGAAAATCCCCAAAAAACAGAACAACTAAACATAAGTAGAGAAATTAGTCACAGGAAAAGGTTTTTTTTAAATTATTATTTTATTTTTATTTTTATTTTTTATTGTTGTTATTCAATTGCTAAATCTTAAATTCCTGATCTATTTAGAGGTGTCTTTCTGCACAGTAACTACCTGACATAAATGAGAAAAAAAGAAGGGAGAAAAATAAAATTAGTTAAAACTCTTGATGAGAAATATTACTGTATAGATTTAATGTATAGCACTCTCAAGTTTTCATCACTTCTGTCTGATCTTTTTATTACTGCACGCTTCTCTTATGCAAATAGCTTTACACAATTGTTAAAAAGACAATAATGTTAAATTGTATGGTCCCTGTTATCTCACTTTCAGGATGGCTTGAAAAGTTTGTGGAAAAACAATTATACTTCCCAATGAAGCCTCAACCTTTCCATTCCTTTAAATGAAAATAAAATTGGTCCCTTTCACAAATTGCCAATATAAACTGAGTTCCCCTTCAAGAACTATAAAAAACAGGAATAATTTAAAGACTCAAATCCTAAGATTGAAAAGATGGTTCTAACTACTTAAGCCTGGTTACAATGGACAGACTGTATTGAGGGGACTCTGTCTCTTATCACGTGTTCATATGGGATGAACTGTAAACATGAGGAACATGGATGTCTGAAGCAGTAAGCATTAACTTGAACGAATAGTCTTCATGTAGGATGCTTTCTTGTTTCCAGAAACAGGAGTCTGTTTTTAACTCTTAAACAGTAAAATAATTTTTTTTTTCAAATTATTTTCATGCATCTAAGCTATGAAAAGCATTTGAGGTGATCACTCTGTGTTTTTTCAACTCAATTTTCCACCTAATACAATAAATTAATAATGTTAATATTCAAACTTGAAAACTCAACTGAATTGCACGAAGGTCACGGAGGTCAAACACATATTTTATGCTCCAGTAGCACCAGATCACAAAAAGTTCTTGGCAACTTCCGAGAAGACATTTCTTTTTTCTCCTTTATAAAAAGAAAGGAAGGAAAGAAGGGAAGGAGGG
>VXAB01009644.1:0-50632 GCA_013399175.1 Odontophorus gujanensis
GCCCCGCGGGGCCGCCCTCGTCCCGCCCGCCCTGCCGCCGGGTAAGGGCCGCCGCGCGGAAGGGACTCGGGGTGCGCGGGCGGGGGCCTCGCCAAGATGGCTTCGTGCGGGGACAGCGGCGTCCCGAGCGCGGAAATGGCGGCGGCCCCGGGGAGGGCACAGCCCGGCGGGGCACGCTGCGGCACGGCCCCTGGGCCGCTCCGAAAGGGGTCTGTCTGCCCGCGTGCCACCCCAAAGGTACCGCCCTGCCCGGGTTTCCCGTGCGCCCGACTTGGGGTTGAGCGTTCTTGAGAGCGCCGGGGTCAGGCTGATGGAGGGGTCGTGATTTCACAGAGTGGAGGTGGAGTGGAAGCTCTGCGTGACCGCCAGTGTCTAGGCCACGTGAAAAGCAGCGGTCTGGTCAGCCCTGAAGGGTATTTAAGCACAGTACAATCCAGAGCAAAACCATGTCAATGAAAACAGGTCTGAATCGGAAAGCATAAAGTCGATTTCCTGACTTCTGATCCACAGAGCCTGTGCTCTTTCCCACCTCCTTCAAGTACCTCCCATTGTTGAATGGCTGCATCATAACTCTTGCCTTAATTTAATTACCTTCTGCTGACAGTATTTTCTAAATGTCCTCCTCCATAAATGCCCTCTTCGACATTCATCTTCGGAACAGACACAGGTGAACAAACTGCTGTGTCTGTCTCCCTGCCCAAGTAACCAGTCGCTGCATGCACCCTAAAGGAAACCTGGTGCTGCTGTGAGTGGTGTGCACTGGAAGCCTCTGATACTACTCCCTTGACCTCAAACTGGACTATCAGTTCCACTTGCAGTATAGGAACACAAGTGGAGGCTCCTGTATAGGAAGGCTTTCTGGAGGAGTTCTGGTAGCAAAATGTTTTTTTGCTGAAGGGCCTAGATAGTTAAGCTAGAAAACTACAGGGAGACATTTGTGGAATTGAGACAAGCATAAGATGCTGGAAAAACCCAAGGTAAGGCTTTGACATTTACAGGTGGGCAAGTGCTAGATAAACAGTATTGTTAATCTACCAGCTTCTGGTAATTGCATTTTATAGCCCTTTGTGTATGCACTTGCAAGATAGAAGGCTTAAGTCATGGAGAATTTGTCACCTTTGAAAACCTTCAAAAATATCTTCAGATGTCCTTCATCATTTTGAAGTGCCATAATTCCACCAAAATGTGGCCCTAGTGTGGAGTGCGGTTCTGACATGTTATAAATACAGTTGTTGAAACGATAATCTGCCTTTTAGAAATCCTGAATTCCAAAGCCTTGCCTCTTCAGCTGCTTTTGTAAGTATCAGCACTGGGCTAGCAAAGCCATTTCTGTTCCTAATCTGCAAATTGTTCCGTGTCCTGTTGGGTTTATTTAGGAGTCTGCCCTGCAGGCGGTATTAGAAGCAGATTATGACTTCTTCATGCAATTAAGTCAGAGCTGAAGCAGAGCCACAAAGGAGAATGAAGTTCTACTCAAACATCTGCCAGCTTTGACATAAACCAGGAAAGATAAATAAAATGAATATTAAATTATTTTGCTGGCTGATATCATGTTACCTCTGCGTTCTTGAATTACTCTGAAAATTAATCTGGACAGTGCAATGAGGATGGATCTCTTTCCCCTTATGTCACCACATGGGTGAATTTGGGAAATTCAGGAAATATCTCTGGTTTCAAGATTTTATGTCAGGGAATCACGCTTTACCTGTTCTTTTCTTTCAGAGTACTGTGGTGTTGGGTCTTCTGTTTCTCTTTGTTAGTCCCAAACCCACATCTGTCCATAAATATGGTGTCCTTTTAATTCAGAAGTATTTCTGAGAAGCAGCATACAGCAATCACTGTGGCAGTTTGATTTTGTTTGTGTTGAGGAGCTTCGGTCATCTGAAACCAATTGAAAGTTTAGTTCTGGGAGCAGTGATGGATATGTGTTCTTCAGATCATGTGCACCACCCAGGAGGGTCTGTGGTGGGGTGAGCTTTGGAGGCAGAACTTCCCAGTTTAAACCAGAGCCTTGATTTTTCCCCGAGTTTACACCCAATTTATGCAGGTTTAAATGGTGGATTTATTTAGCACATTCAGGCAGTTTGTGCTGTGTTAGCACTGAAAACCCACTGAACACCGAAGAAGAAAACCTTTTTGCCTTTGTTAGGCAAATTCTTTAATTCTGGATGAAGAAAGAGTATTTGAATGCCTCAGCAGAGACGTGCAGCTTCTCATCTCTAATACTCACCGCTGATGTGCAGTGGGAGGTGCAGCATTAGGATATAATGACATCATGGGAATTCTCTAGTGAAATAGCCCTTTAGTGCCAAGCCCTCGCTCAGGCATCCAGCTCGCAGCTCTGCTCCTGGTGGACCACATCTGTGGGAAGGAGAAAGGAGAACAAAATCAAGCCTGTTGTGTTCCCCCTACTTACAAAAGAGGGGTTATTTATAAAGTTATAGCCCCTTTTAGTTCATGGCACTGCCCCAGCCCATGCCACAGTCTCTCTTTTGTTGTCTTTTTTTTTTCTTTGATGTTGATTTACCTTTCTGAAAATATTCTGGGAGCATACAAGCAGGTGTTGTACCTTTATCCTGCATTTTGACAGGAAGGAATCTCTGTGCCAAGCCCCAGCACAGCCCTTGCCAGCAGTATGGCTTGGGCTGCTTCAGGGTAGCATTCGTCTGGGAAGGGAAAACATATCAGGTTGGATATTAGGAAACATTTATTCTCTGAAGGAGTGATGAGGCAGTGGCACAGGCTGCCTGGGGAGGTGGTAGAGTCCAGGGATGGTGCACCATGTGCTTGTGGCACTGAGGGACATGGTTATTTGGCGTGGTAGTGATGGGCCTGTGGTTGGGCTGGGTGATCTTAGAGGTCTCTTCCAACCTTTATGATTCTATGATCCTTACTGCTAGGGAGCTGGGGCTTGCCTCTGTCTCAGAGTTAGCAGGGAAACCATCAAGTCATGTAGAGCAGACAGGTGGCACACAACCACTTCGTAAGTAGGAAGCAGAAGAATGAGCTGTGCCATTTTAGACCCAGGTCAGTCAGGCTCACTGTCCTTTTTTGACAGTGATGAGTAAAGTAAGTAATTTATAAAACTGCACGTTATTCATAGATACCAATAAGAGTTACCCTGGTACTGTACTGTTGGTGTTTAGTAACAGTGTATTTTGTACTTAAATGGTGCTTTTTAAACATCCTTGCTTCTGAAAACTGTGTGTGTAAACATTAGGCAAAACTTCCTATGCCAGCTGGATCAGTAAGAACTGTTTCATACTCTCTTGTATCAGATTCTATTTTAAGTTATTTGTACATTTTCCTATGTTAAGGCACTTCCACTGAAATTTTCTGTTTGTGAAGGCTTCGTAGGAGTGTCTTAGAGAAAAGCAACAGGGAGAGGGTCTGCTCTTCTGTCAGTGACAGTAATGTGTGCCACTGCTTTGTGAGCTTTGTGCCTCCAGGCAGGTTCTTGAGTCTAGACAAGAGAGCATGCCAGGCAGATCCCCACCTGAGTGAGCACCTTGCCTCTCCTCATGCAGCTCTACCCAAACAGAGAGGATTTACAGGCATGGGCTTAGGAGGTGCTTTTCAGAGTTGAACGTCAATGTTCTTTGCATCTACCTTCTTCATTCAACTTGCTGTATTCCCTGGCTGTTGTGTGTTCATCCTCCTGAGAATCTAAGAAGGATGTCTCCTGCAGATAATTAGGACTGAAAGCTCTATTTTCAGTAGACCTGGTGTAGTTTGAGGAAGGGAGCTGTTGTGGATTGCTTGCATGGGGTCAGAGGGAAAGCAGAGAGCAAAGAACAGAAAGCACCCTGCCACTTCAAATTGCCAGAAATACATTGTGCTCAGAGTATGAATGAAAGGTGGTCAGGGAACTGCAAAAAGTTAAGATCTTGTGGCTAGAGTAATCAATTGCTGACATGTAGAACCTGTACTTTCTGAATGCTGCAGCCAAATAACTTAAGCCACATCTCAGGCTGTTTCCCTTAAAGTAAAATGGATTTTCTTAGCATTATAGAACAGCTTGGGTTGGAAGGGACCTCAAGGTTCATCAAGTTCCAACTCCCACAGGGGTCTAGCCAAACTCTAGATCAAGTACTAGAACAGAAGGTCCAGGTCCCCATCCAACCTGGTCTTAAAACACCTCCAGGGTTGGGGGCATCCTCAGCCTCTCTGGGCAACCTGTTCCAGCACCTCACTGCTCTCTCAATGAAAAACTTCCCCCTGACATCTAATCTAAATCTTCCCTCCTTTAGTTTAAAAATGTTCCCCATGTGCTGTCACTATCTACCCACGTAAAAAGTTGATTTCCCTCATGTTTATAAACTCCCTTTAAATACTGGAAGACTGCAATGAGGTCTGCCCACAGCCTTCTCTTTTCCAGGCAGAACAAGCTCGGTTCCTTCAGCCTGTCTTCATAGAAGTTCTCCAGCCCTTGGATCATTTTCATGGCCCTTCTCTGGACCCTCTCCAAAAGCCTCACCTATTTCCTGTGCTGGGGGCCCCAGACTTGGATGCAGTACTCCAGCTGGGGCCTTACAAGAGCAGAATAGAGGGGAACAATCACCTCCCTGTCCCTGCTTGCCACCCCTCTTCTGGTGGAACCCAGGACACTGTTGGCCTTCTGGGCTGCAATCTTCCTTAGCCTCACCTGAAAAGCTTGTGCTTTGATTGGCAAAAGTATTTAATACTCACACGTTTAATCAGTAAGTATTGTATTTAGAGTGTAATGAAATACCGCAGCCCCTAAATAGTCTGAAAATCAAGTGTATTACATCAGACACATGAACATGGTGCTTATTTCTGATCACTGTTATCATTATGTTGTGCACTGTTTCACTAGGATGTCGATTTACATTGAACAACCATCAATCCTGTGAGAACATATCACAAAAAGAGACTAAAAGTGTTAAGATATGCAGAATACTTTAAAAGGTGTGCAGCAACTGACATCTGAATATCTGTGTGGTTGGAATTAAAATCAGTTTTCTTTAGTTCAGATTAAAAACACATCGATGCTGGCAGTATTAGTGAAAGATGCACACACAGAGAGGATTTCCATGCCACGTACTTACAAGGTAGCAGCTATTTCCTGAAGATGTCAGTGAATGTTGGGCAGTGAACCAAAATGTATGCAGATGTTTCAATGAGAAAACACAGGTTTGTTTCCTTAGTTGACTCAGCATCTGAAGAGCTTTTCTTTTTCAACCTGCACTGAGTTTGGAGGGCAGCACTGGAGCGCCATCTGACTGCACACTCAGTTAACAGATGCAGACATGCTGGGGGTTTCACTGCATGGTCTTCCCATGAGTCTTGGGAAGATTGCTGCTGAGTGCTGAGTAGGGTTTGTCCTCTTATTCAGGAAGTTGCACAGCGGTGAATCAATAACTTAACCAAGAAAAATATGTTTTATGTAAGTAATTACTGAATTCCCTTTGAAGAATGACCAAGCCTCTCTCTCTCTCTCTCTTTTTTTTTTTTTTTTAATTTGAAGAAGAGGAATTTGATGAGCCTCCAGTGTGCAAGGCAGGACAAGATCTTGTGCTGCAGTCACCTGTTGACTGGGTGATTTTGGATGGTCGTGAAAGTTCGGACGACCGTGGAATTGTGCAGTATGAATGGACGTTGCTGCAAGGTGATTCATCTGTTGAAATGAAGGTACACATGGAACCACACATGTAGCCAGTTGTTTGCAGGCTGTTGTATTCAGTGTAGCTTAAGTTTAAATGCAGGGCTAAAATATTAAATGTGTTTGAATGAGTATGGCTAACAAGCACCCTAATTAGGAGGACTGCACAGCCTGAGCTTTTATTTCTCGTAGGTTTTGCAGTTCGTCTATATCTAGTGTGGCAAGTAACAGCAGCAGATGTGTAGGTTCTAATACTGTACCGTGTTTCAGCTCTGTTTTCTTTCTCTATTGTTTGTCCTCACTGAACTTGGTTTTTGGCTTATGTGATCCAGGTTAGAGACAATTCAGTGATTCTGAAAGTAAAGTATTTTCACTAACAGACTTCTGTCAATGTTTGTGGAGAAACTGCAAGGAAATGTGTGATGTAGGCCTTGTTAAATATCTTGAGATCCTATTTTATTATACCTGTGATTGTATTTCAGCTTAAAATTAACCATCATGAGAGGGATTCTCCATTCTACCCTTGTTTACAGCTGCTATAGGAGCAGCAGAAAAGGAAAGGAAAAATGTTTCAAAGCCAGAGTGCTTGCTCACAGCCTGTATATGGGCCGTGGTGTTCAGGGCACACTGTTAAAAGGGTGTGTACCATAGACCTTACTGTTGTTGAGATGCTGCTCATGGATAGGAAAACTTTAAACAGGACCAGCAACAGGAACAGTCCAATATTCAAGAGCCACCATGAGTCTCTTTCCTGCTTGTAAGCTTCTTAAATAGAGACCAGTCTTTTATTTATTTAAACCTGCTAAATTCTCATGTTTGTCAGGGTGATTTCTTCATATTCAATAAATGAAAACAGCTTTGAGAGGCTTCTGCTTAAACAGATACTTCTCCATTGTGCTCAAATGAACAGGGATTTCTCCCACAAGTACGTACCCTGAGGGTTGTCCTTGGGACCTTAATTTTTAGAGATGAATTGATAGTTGTGATCATTCATACATACTTAGTTTGCTATCCTTAGTGCTTTCATTGTCATCCTGATGCCAGTGGATTTCTTGTGGTTTATTCTTAGTAAACTGTACATGAAACCACAGCTGCCAGGGAAAATGGGATCGTGTTTATTTATGATAACTGGCACCTGTTTGCTTTGTACTTAGGTACCAAAAGTAAATAGAAAGCACCAGACATGGAAAGACTGCTATGAAGAGCTCTTATTGTATTGTAGACAAAAGCCAGTATTGTGGGGGTTTTTTGTTTCAGTTTTTTTGTACTGTGACTGCTTACCTTAAGGATACTGTGCTTCTCAGATTGCTATCCATGAGCTGTAGCTGAGAAACTCTGTGGCAGTTGTGGGTGATTTAATGCTGATTATCTGGAAAGTTCTCTAGTTAAAGCCAAAGTTTGGAACAAAGCAGGTACAGTCAGGCATCCTTCAGGGCAGAATGGGGATGAAAAGGAAAGCACAGGGATGGTGTGTTCTGAAGTTAGCTGTGCTTCTTTGGAAGTGCACTGAGAAGGGAGTTGTACTTTGCATTTCATGAGTTTTAAATACCACACTTGTTCTCCCAGCAGTCATGGTGAAGGACAGCAGATGCCTTTTAGAACATATTTAGTTCTGCAATACAATAAACAATAATAATCTGCAGTGTCATATCCATCCTGAGGAGGTAATCCGTAGGAGGCAGAGATAACAGTACATTTGGGTAAACACAAATGGAAAGATATTTCATGTTGGGAAATAGACTTCCTGGAAGAAAAAAATGAATTTATCATTATACTTCTTTATAAAAGTAGGCCTAGGACTGCATTAACGTATTTATGGAAATTCCAGCTCTCTTTGTGTGAAAAGCATTGGATAAAAATAAAGCACCTAGCCCTAGAAGTTACAGACAGATCCTTTATTGTAGAGAGCAACGACGTCACTGCTGCCTACAACTTCCTGAGGAGGAGAAGCAGCGAGAGAGGTGCTGGTCTCTTCTCCCTGGTCACCAGTGGTAAAACATGTGGGAACAGTGTAATATTGCCCAAGGTTGGTTCAGAGTGCATGTGAAGAAAAATGTCTTTACTGTGAGCATGGTCAAACGCTGGAACAGGCTTCCTAGCAAGGTGACTGATGGCCCGTGGCTATCAGTGTTCAAAAGGACAATGTCCTCAATAATTGATTGGCCCTGAAGTCAGGTCAGACAGCTGGAACAGATCTCTGAAGGTGCCTCCCAAATGAGCTATTGCACTGTGTTGTATACTACCGTATTGTGTTCTACTCTGCTCTGCTCTACTCCAATCCCATTTTTTTTGCACTATTTCCTTTACCAGGTACCACAGCCAGGAACACTGAAGCTGTCACATCTTCAGGAAGGCACATACATTTTCCAGCTCACTGTGACAGACACTGCTGGGCAGCGGAGCTTGGATAACGTCTCTGTGACCGTTCTTCCCATGGCTCACTCTGCAGTAGGTGAGAAGCTGACTGCAGTCATTGCCCATATGGCACCAGGGTATGCTGCTCAGAGCAAGGGCCTCCACGGAGGCAGAAGTTTTATTCTCCATTTCTGTCATATTATTTCACCTCTGTTGTATAATAACATTTCTTTCCATTTTGAGTTGCTGTTTCAAATTGAGGAAGCAAACATCATGTTTGTCAGTGCAGTAATACTTCAAGCTTTTAAACATTTATACCTATACTGGTAATGAGCAGGTAGGGTTGGAAATACTGCTGCGTGCATCAGACACACTGTAACTGTTCATTATGTGGTCAAGAGGGGCATGGAACAGGACAGGGCTTGTGCTAGTGGGGAGACACAAGTAAAAGCAGTTAATAATATGTCTGACTCAGAGACTAGTAATAATGATATTTGTCTGCATCTGTAGGCTAAAAGGTGGGATGGTTTTGTATTTTCATGCACTTAAGCTTTACTATGTAGTGTTGGTTAAACACTGAAAACTTCTGTTATTGTGAAAACCAAAACTAGAACTGACCCATTATTTTTTAAACTCTGAAGTTGAGAAACACATAAAAACTCAAAAGGTAGAAAGGAAGACAGATTACAGTGGCTGTTTTGGGCTCTTTAATGTAATAACTTCCAATTATGTTGTAATTATCAAGATGCTAATACAGATCTGCTGCTTTGGCACAAAGTGAAGGATAAACCAGCGTCGTTAATGTGTTCAGCTGACCCAGTGAAAGATCTGCACCAGTGCAGTATCAACCACATGAGAGGGTTGTCCCAGTGGCAATAAATAGGCATTATGAAAAACCCCTTACGAATCTGTTTAATAATATCTATGCTCCAGTAATGGGTAATAGAATCATATTCATTAATGCTTAATTCAGCTGAAGCAGCCAGAGAATTTTGCTGATTTATTTTTTTGCTTTGAGCCTGTGAGGCATCTCTTGGGTAAAACACGGAGAGTATTTGCTTTTTTTCTTTTTTTCTTGTCCCCCAGTTATGTTTGAAATTCAAGCACTACTGCTATAGTTAAACCAGTGCACAGTGCTTCAATGCATGCAGGACCTGTACTGTTACGAGGACTGAAGTTAACAAGATGCATTTCCAGAGTATGATTTGGGGGCTTAAAACATATTCATACCCAAATTTTAGCCATTGGCGCAGTACTTACTGTTTGGATTTGTCTTTTGGTAATTTGAAAATTGTTTCTCAATAGCCTGTGTCGGGGTTTGCTCTCGCTACCAGTTTATCTGTGATGATGGTTGCTGCATTGACATCACATTTGCCTGCGATGGAGTGAAACAGTGCCCCGATGGCTCTGATGAAACTTTCTGCCAGAACCGTAAGTGCCACATGGGACAACACTGATTGGGAAAGCAAATGCAGATTGTACAACCAAAGGGAAATGATATCCCCATTCATGGCTTCTCCTCTCATGAAAAAGCAGCTTGCTACCAGCATGGGACCACCCATCAAATACAGCATGTGAGAAAGTTTTATGTCCACATACAGCAGGTGCTCAGAAATCAATTCCTTTTTTTTTTTTTTCCAATGTATATAAAAATGATCAGAGGTCCCCAAATGACAGATTTTGAGTTGGCTTTCAAAAGTGAAAAGATCAGTTCTTTCTGTCTTGATCCAGATGGGTGTCTCTGAGGTACACTTGAAGGCACAGCCATGTACCTCACCAGAATGTGAAAGGCCAGCTATTTGAGCATGCAGGGGAGCCAGTTATTTCACTGTTGTTCTGTTAGTTTTCATTATTTGCAGTCAGTGTCAGCCTACAGTGTAGCAGTAGAGTACAGCAGTGTAGCAGAGTGAACAAAAACCATCAGAGGGTGAATTGGCACGATGGCTAACCACTCTCACTGATATTTCAGTTGCTGGATTTCACTTCAGAGTTCATGGGTATATTCATGCTCGGTAGCTGACTTTGGGCAACTAGTAACTGCTAAGTATATGAAACATGAGTTCTACATGTCTGAACGTGATGAAGTCGTTTAGTCTAGCTCTTGAGGTATACTTGCAGAGTTCTCCATCAGAATATAAAACTTCTGATTCTTGTTTCTGTTAACATAGTCAGTCCAGGCCGAAAGACAGTGACTCACGCAGCCCTCAGCACTACCCAGCAAAGGACTGCAGGACTGACTGAAAAGACAGATGAGAACTCACCTGCAGAAAACACCCTGAAAGCCCCTGTCAGAAATCAACTGCTTCTTTCAATGGATGCAGACACGTCTAACCAATCGCTTTCTCAGGGACCAAAGAAACAAAACAGTGGATTTGTGCCAGGTAAGAACTGAAAAACATCAGATTCAGTAGGTCACCCTATCTTGAGGAAGAAAATATATTTTACCCTAACCTAATGGCTTCTGGTATCTGGTTGAGAGAAAACTTTTGTAAATGTAATAAATAAAGAAATGAATGAATGAATGAATGAATGAATGAATAAATAAATGCAAAAGCAGTTTGCAATAGGGAAGTTACCACTGGGTATTGCTTTGTAAATTTCAAGTCTGTTTCTTACTAGATGCAAAATGCAAAGGGAAAGTTAAAATGTAGAAATGCCACACATAAAAAAATACAGTCTAAGGAGCAAATCATGCAGTGAGCTAAGTACAAGCTCTGTCTTCCACAGTTTCATCTGTGTGAGCTGATGTTTTTATTTGTAGGGTGGAACCTTCAGCAGAATGTAACAAAGTTCAGTTCAACTTGAGTGGAAGTAATTGTATCTCTTCTGATGCTGACTGATTGTTGGTTTTATCATTATTATTATTTTGGTTCTTTTTTGTTTTGTTTTGTTTTCCTTGAAGTAGTATCTTGATTATTATGGGCACTTTTTTTCTGAATTGTATCTCGGGGCAGGAGAAATCTTTAGTCACTGTGGAGTAGTCTTTGGTAACAAACAGCCCCAAGTCCTCAGCAGTATTCTCCATACTGGCTGCAAGCCGGTTGTGAGTCACTGTGTAGTGATACTACAGGCACCAGTCATCAAACACTGCCTTGGTAAAGCTCCAGAAGCTGCAGTGAAATTGGTGTGCCTTTTAAGGCAGCCAAAATACAGGTGGTTCCTGCTGGGAAATTAAAATGACCTGAAATGGCATTTGAATGAAGGTAGATCTGTGCACAGAGCCTTAAATGAGTGCAAGACTTCCCATTTTTATTTCTTCAGAGTTTGGACAGATCATTGCTCTCCCAGGATGCAGCTAATTATAGACGGTGCTCATTTCTTCTTACAACAAAGCAGTGCTTAGTGCCCTCTGGTGTTGGCTCTCACGAAGGGCACTTCCCTGGTTCACCCACTTTTCTGGTTCTTGAATTTCATCTGTGGAGACTGCAAGGATGGTTGATTTGGTTTAGAATAACAAAAGTAGAAAGTGGAGGTCAAAACTCTTAGTGGTGAGCACACTCCCTTGGCAATCCTGACTACTTATCCTTTCTGCAGGCACACGTGCGTTTTAGCCAGTGATTACAGAAAGTTCAATAGCCACTGTGCCCATATTCTGTAGGAAACCTGCTTTAGCAGGGGGTTGGACTGGATGATCTCCAGAGGTCACTTCCAACCCCTAAATTGTGTTATTCTGCCCAGGAGAATATTATCAAGGGAAATTTATTCCAGAACACCTTATCCTCCCAATAATTTCACTGTTCCTAATTTCCCTTAACCTGCTTTCTTTACTCTATTAGCCCCTCAGATTTGGTTTTGATTTGGTATAATTTCTTTGTAAAGATTTACACTTTGATATAAAAATGTGAAAATATGCAAAGTCTAAAAATTCTACCTGACCTAGCAAGGGGTTTAGTAACAGTAGAGTTATAAAAACAAAAGGTCATTCACTGTTGCCAATGGATGCCCCCTATTCTGCACGCCTGCAGAACCAGTGAGGTTCCCTTACAGCAGTGTGACTCCAGGGGAATGCCAAGTCCAACATAGAGCTTGGGAGCTAAGTGCATGGAGTCTTTTGTAACAAACTCACAATTTACTTTCATCCAAGCTAGAAAACCAAATATTTTATTCCATAGTTGGAGTGGATTCAGGAAGAGGAATTTGATGTCAGTAGAGGAACTCTGCAAATTTCCCTTTGCAGACATACCTCCAGAGTGAGGTAACCCTGGCTGCATCTCCTCCAAAGGCCAGCACAGCAGTTCTGCATGGCTGCCTCCATAGTGCCCAGGCATTCATTTCCAGGGAAGCTCTCAAGCCAAACTGTGTGTTCTGGCACTGCTGCACTTAAAATGAGTTCAACAAAAGAATAGTTGCAGCAATGGGCTGGGTTCTAAGCATCAACAGTTGTTCCAGCAACCACGCTCATGTAGACAGGTTGAATTCATAAGCAGCCTGAAGATTTTCACTTTCCAGCATAGCAAACTCAAGTGTATAATTCACCTTACCAGCTTTGCATTCCCCTGGTCTGTGCATCTCTCCAGGCTGTCCAAACCAGCTGTTCTGCAGTACTGTTGAGGGATGGGATTACAACACTTGACTAAGTGCCCAAGCATTAGTCATGTTTTCATTGCAGAGGCATGAACAGCAGTAGCTGTTACTGAGAGCTGAAATTTAGGGCACCTGGAAAGGGCTACAAACTGCAATTTCCTATGCACAGGATAGAAAACAAAGAGGAAGTAAAAATAAAACCAAACTCACATAACATGCTTTAGCAGCTAGGCAAGAAGCCCAAATATATAAAAGTTATATCACCTCAGGGAAAAATGTCTCCTTTCTCCAACTCCCTGGGCAAAACCTCACAAGTTAGTTTCACGCTGTTGTCCAATGAGTGCAGACACACACTGTGTCAGGCTCTCAAACCTGTTGGGGGAAATCCATTTTCTAGTTGATTAACAGGTAAGATGTTGAGTGGTATTGCCCTCGAAATCCTCCAGTCCTGTAGGAATAGCCCTAAATCCTAACCAAGCTCATTGTTACTAGTGAGTTCCCAGGATGAGTGCTTTTTGGCACCAAGTGTGTGCTCTCCTCTTGTATTGTTACACTGTTGTTTCACTGGAAACACTCTGTTACAGTGTTCTGTTGCACCCTCTCTTCCACAGGCAGCTCTGAGTAAGTCATCTTTGAAACATTTTCCCCACATACTTTTGCATCTTCCCAGTACACAGTATTGCTTCTCTGTGTGGTAGATAACAGGCAAAACTAAGGTAGTTTGGGCAGCCATCCTATGTATTTCCTGCTTTATAAGCTAGAAGGATGAAGGTAAAGTAACTTGGAACAGTCTCATTTTCAGCTGTATGCAAGTGCTTTTAGCGTGCTTTAGCTCATACTGATCAGTCCATACCCTCTTATGAAAATATTTTAAAGAGAATTTACATCTTTTTTGTTTTGTTTTTTTTTCATGGAAAGTGGGTCTGAATGAATGAAATGTGCTGTGTTTTGTGATGCTAAAAATGAATTTACATTTCAGCATCAGTTTCACATTATTTCAAAAATGCAAATCAGCGTTCACTTGTCTCGCTTGGCTTTATGCAGATAACAGTTCCTCAGGGAAAAAAACAGATGATAAAAGTGGAAATGGCGTAACAGTGCCAAAGAGAGATCAGCTCGGAGATGGTCGTCCAGTCCCAGAAACAGGTGAGCCTGACCACGTGAACTCATTTTGAATTACGTTAGAATTTTTTGGCCAGGCACTACAGACCCTCACATTACAGTCATGGCCTGAACAGTGCACTTCCATATTCTGAGCCATGATGTGATCCCACATTTTAGTTTCTCAGCGTGAGCTGCACCAAATGTTATCACCAAGTTGATAGGCCAGCTGTATTTTTATAGAACAATTTGAGTTCTTCCTCTACTGTTTTCTCACTGCATTAAGTAAAGCATAATCTCTCCCACCCTTTCCATAGGTGCTGTACTGCCATTGGCCTTAGGCTTGGCCATCACTGCTTTACTGCTGCTTATGGTTGCTTGCAGACTGCGTTTAGTGAGACAGAAGCTTAAAAAAGCTCGACCCATTACATCTGAAGAGTCAGATTACCTCATCAACGGGATGTATCTCTAAGAATCAGACTTAGGTCAGTCATTTTCTCCCCTTCCTCCTGTGTCCATGAACCTCTGCCTCTACAAAAGGACCAAAATCTTTAGTTAAGTTTCAAACATAGAAGCTTCCATGATAAGGAACGTGTTCTCCCCCTTCAGTGAAGAATACAGATGTGGGTGGGTGCTCGTGTTCAGAAGCGTTCAGGCTCCAGAGGGTAGCTCCAGCTGGCTGTAGAAGATGCCACAAGGTGGAGAATCCCCTAGGGGACTTGAGGTGCCCTCATCCTCCCCATGGCCACCAGGACCCTAGGGTCAGAGAGCTGGGGCAGCCAAGACCAGCAGGTCCCCATAGCTTTTAGCAGGGATGAAGGACAGCTTGCCACCACCCTGCTGCCACCAGCGTGCTCTGCTCTGGGTACAGAGATGCTGAAGACCAACACGAGTGTGCCATCCAGCAGAGATGGATGTCTGTACTTTCCACCTCAGACCCTTGGAACATTCTCATAAAAAATTTTGTTTTGCTTTGTTAACTAAGAGCAATTGCCATCTTAACACCAGCATTTGTATTGACATTTGGGATTTAAGGAACAGAACATATTTTCCACACATAGTTTAAATCTTTGCGCTACTAACAGAGTCAATGCTTACTAAATGCTAAAATGAAAAAAGCAAGCACTCAGAGGATAAGTTGGGACTTACCAGTGCCTGACAGCCACTGTATGTGATCCCAGAGCTACATCTCTCCCCATATGGCAGGGTTCAGCCTTTTGCATCCACAGCTCAGCATGCTCCACCCCGTGACAGAGCACTGGGTGGTGACTGATGAAGGCAGCAGCCCCTGCCTTGCTACAGAGACAGGTTAGCAGTGTTGGTGTTGTGCTGGGTGAAAACCAAAGTTAATTCTAGGCAGATGGGCACAGTCAGTGAGACTGATGCTTCCAGCAGCGTGGTTAAACCCCGGCCGTGCTTCCTCCACAGCAAGGGATTCGTGCTGGTTGATTCTTAGCTCCCTGCAAAGCTTGAAGGCTTCAGCAACACGTCCTCACCCCAGCAAAATTCTCATAGAATTAGAGCAAGTAATCGATATGTGTGAGTGAACTTCAGGTGTGTTAACAGTAAATTGTGTACAGTACATGTTATATATACATACATATATATAGACACCGTGCTGTCTACCTTCGTTTGACTGTCCAAGGATGTTGCATTCATCATGGGTCCCAGTAGGAATGGAGGCAAGATGAGGCATGCATCCTTTTGTATGTCGTCTTTTTACTTTGGTATCTTGAAGTCTACGAGAGCATTGCTATGGCATACAAATAGTTACTTGAGTTGCTCAGTCCTGATTACTTTATGGAAAATAGCTCTAATAAACTATTTTATTCATACATTTCTTGCACTGCATTTGTCTTCAGCTACCAGGTAAGCGTTCTTACCTTCCTCTCAGCAGGTAGGAGATCCCATAGTGTGACACGGTGTGCAGACAGAAGCATATAGAACAGCCTCTATGAAGTGGCCTTAGAAGCAGCTGGGATGTGTAGCAGGGTGAAACTGTAGGGACATTCTGTTGCAGGAAGACTGATAAGAGGCAAGGCAGAGTTACTCTCCTACCCATCATGAGCACCAAGAGCACAGCAGCTGTGGAGTTGGGCTGTCAGCACTGCTTCACAGGGCCCTCCTGCTGAGCGAGGCAGAATCCAGTTGTTCAGACTGTGGCAGTTCATGGTGTCCAGAAGTCTCTGCTGCTATCATCCATTTCAAACCTGGGAGCACAGCTCTTCTTCCCACAGCAGGCGTGGCAAATCATGTAACGCCTTAAAGATCGTGTTATAAATACAGCCATCCAGGAATGATGCACTGCCCGCCTGCTTAGGGTGCATTTCCTGTCACTGAGAAATCATTGCTTGGCTTTGTTTGCAGTTTAATGAAACAGCAAATCCTTCTTCACCATCTCCCCACAGCAGCAAGAGAAGCAGCGTAGCATGGACAGGGCAGCAGCTACCACTGTGTCACAGCTGTCTGCCCAGAGACTGCTAAGAAGTGAAGGTGATGCTTTCTACAAGCTGTCTGCCTCCAAGTGACACCAAACCACAGAGCAGAAGCACACGTCAGGGAGCCATGTCCTGCCCACAAGCTCCTGCAGCCCTCGTTGCAGCTCCCAGGGCTGGCTGCACACTGCCCAGCTTAGCCAGAGAAGCAGAGAACACTGATTGCTCTGGTGGCATACACCTATGGATGTTATTCCTCTGAGTATTATAGGAGAGGTCATCAAAATGTTTCACCGATGTGTCTTAATGCTGATCCAGGCACACATTTTGGTTAGATTGCTTTTTTCTATTTTGAATTGCTCTGCTTTTCAGACCAACTTATGTACAGGTAAGCATACAATCCATTTCCAAGTACCAGGCAGTGCATACCTAAACTCTATCTGCAGTTCAGAATCCCATTTTTCTACACAGTCCCATTGTGCAGAGTCCTGTCCCAAAAGGCCCCATGCGTTCCATGGTCCTGCAGCATTAGGCAGGGGCAGTTCCAGAAACACATTTGCAAAACAAAAGTGCTGAGACCACATGCTTTTCAAACCCTAAATAAAGCATAAAGTTCCAGTCCCAAACTGCACACGGTGAACGGGAGGTGGGGAACAGGGCAGCACAAACACAGCACCACACAAAGGCCTCCTCACATCGGGAACGGGTTTGTTTTGCTGAAAGAGAACGAGCAATGGGAAAAAACTAGAAAGGATTCAAAGAGAGCTGACAGATCATGGAGGCAGTTAATACATTGTGATTACTATGCTACGGAAGAAAAAAGGAGCCCACAAAACAATCCGCTTGACCAGTGTAAAAAAAAGCAAATGTATTTGTAAGCAGAAAATATTTGGTGGAGGGGAAGATGTGTAGAATTACCTTTACCATATTTTTCAAACAAGCTTCTATAAGTTTCAAGACATGCAACCCCACTTTAAAGACATCAGAGCAGGAAATTTTAACATAGTTTTTCATACCTTCCAGTTCCTAATGCACAAAGGAAATGCACTGACAATGCTTAAATTCAAGACTGCTTCCTTCAGCTGTACTGCTCCTCACAGCTGCGCTGGCTCAGAGGTGTCTGTAACCACCTGGCAGCCACGTAGCTCAGAAAGAAAAGCCCAGAACCCTACAACTGGGAGACCCAGGCAGATCCCCTCAGCCACACAGGGCAGGCAGAAACAACACTGCATACACACACAACTCAGGGGCCTGCTGAGAATGTGCTCACGTGCTCCCCAAACACACTGGTGCCCACTGCACCATATAACTGCACTTACTCCCCTGAAGGTGTCAGCAGGCTCAGGAACTGCTGCCATGAGCTGCAGCACATTAACTAACTGAAAACAGACATGTTTCTGGGCGTTCAGCATTTTTTATGTGGGCTTGCTTTCTTTTTGGACCTGTGCAGTCCTGTGGTGAAGGCAAAAGTTACAGAAATAAGTAAAACCAGACATCCAAATACAGCTTCCTCTCAATTTATTTGGCAAAGTAGCAATTCAGACATTTCACACAGCATTTATTCAAGCTCTTCGACTCTTGTGCACACCAACTTGCCCTCTTCTCCAAGAATCTCCTACTTCAGAACCACTGCTCCACCACAGAGGGGTCTTCATTCCCCAGTTCCTAAACGCTGCCCCTGCATGCTCCATCCTACCCGAGCACCCCGACCGCCACCAATTCCTTCTGCAGAACGGGCGCCTTGTCACAGCCTTGGTCCCTGAAGCGTTCTCCCCACAGAGCTGTGGCCAGGTCTCAGCTCTGTCACCTCTCCTGCCTCAGGAAGGCTCGTTACGCTGTGTCCAGAGACAAGAATTTGGAGACAGTTGAGCTCTTATCTTTCCTTCGATTGATTAAATTAGTGAGATGATGTAAATAAAGCTGATCTCAAACTGAACGATACAGTGACCGAAAGGCTGAACATTAGCATGCATCATTCACTTCAACACCAACAGCTAGATTCACAGTTGATTGTGGGTTAGTACAAGTTTGTCAGACGCAGACAGGTTTCTCAGAACTGTGTTTTCTAGAATACACACTGTAGTAATTCCTTTGTAAGGCTAATCCTCGCGTGCGCGCTCCTAGGCCGCGCTCACACCAGGAGGTGGTACACTGACTTCCAAACATCTACATGGATTGATACACCGCTTTCACACGGGAATGGGACTGTGCTGGCCCTCAAAGGGAAGGCTATTTAAAACGTTACCTCCTTCATTCCAGAGGCCTTAGAATTTTTGAACGTTCGTGCTACCAGTGATTAATCCTATCACAAGGTATCGCAGTTCTGCCACGGGCACCCGGATGCATTTTACAGTGACCACGATGGCTGCATTTATACTGGCTATTTTATTCTATAATCCTTTTTATCATTAAGAAGAAAACAACAACATGCTGCCTGCAGTATTTCCTGGTTGCTCAGGGCTGAGCAAGAAGAGTCAGACACGCTTCTCTGCTTTCCCAAAGCTGCTCAATTTTTTTCAGTTTCCTTTTCCTATACCAGAACAGAAAGCCTGGGGCAGAAAAAAAGCTTGACAGCCTTCCAACTGTTCTTCCATATGAACACTGAACAATTGTAGCTAAGAGTACAGATTCCTACTCGTTCTACATGTATCATGTTTTCCTTGTATAACATAAGGAGTTCCAGGGTGCCCAGAGTCAGAAGACAAAGAGAACATTAATTCAGCACACGGCCTTGTTAAATGCAGCTTTCACTTTGAGGCAGACTGGACACTGATCTGTTTCCTGTTTCTAAATAACGCAAAGATCCGTATGTCTGCCACATACTGATGGCAGTGCTCCACACAAGCACAATCTCCCTCCTGCTTTTAGCTTTATTACCCAGTGACTGGGCTGCAGCTTGCATTGTATTTTTGGAGGTAAATCTATGCTTACTGTAACAGCAATGAGCTACAAACCAGAACAGTTTCAAGTCTCCATTAGCTAATTTCAGAAGGAAAGGGAAAGCCATGTCTTTCATGTCCAACTCTAACAGCAATGTTTAATAAGAGCAGCCAACTCTGATGTTTTGAAATTCAATATATACAAATGCCTGGTTTTAAGGTAATAAAGCAGCTGATTGTATCTACTACATGCTAGTCTATGACACCATGTCAAAAGCTTAAAAAAGAAGTTCATCTCCTTTTAGTAGCATCTAGCAGACACTGGAACACAGAAAACCTGGTATTGCCTATGTAGTGTCATAAGGTGCACAGAAGCAGTTTTACCAAGGGACACAGGAGCCGAGAGAAGTGAGTGTTCAAGTACCCCCATCAAAATTAGAGTTCACAAGCTACAGATCTTCATCCGCAGTTCATCTGCAGAAATTCACTTTGAACAGATGAAAGTAAAATAAAGGCATGTTAAATAAAACAGTGCCCACATAAAACTTTCCGCCGTGTCTTTATCAGATTTGCCTTGAGCATCTAAAAAAATAAAACAAACACCACGCTTTTCCATGCTGATAACAACAGTATAACGAAGTCCAAAACAAGCTGCAATGCTGTTGGTTTTCAAAAAGCTTTTAGAACTGGAGATGAGCAGTCCACTGTAACACTATGTTTGGGGTCAAGATGACGTAGCTTTTACAATTCATCCCTGCAGAAAGAAAACACAGGCAGTTATGCTTTTACTCCCTCTGGAAATGACAAAGTCTTGTTACTGTATCAGACACATTTAAGAGCTCAAACAGATCTGCAACATTTCAGAAATCTCTTCAAGCATTTAATCAAAAAGGAAAAGCAACAGCAATCCCATACTGTCTCAATTACGTGAGACATTGTGAAATACAGGTCCCTCCTCTGCTTCACATTTACTTGAGTGAATGTTTCCCACACCACCAAAATCAGTAACTCTGTAAAGTCACTCAGCTGCTTGTCACCCAGCCTCCACTGGCTCCATGCTGGCAAGAAACTGAGCCAGCTTATTAGACAGAGTATTGGCAATAGCCATTCATGGCAGCTGCCAAAAAGACAAGTTTGACTGCAGTTAGTCTCTCAGAAAAGCTGGGAATGCAAAACGTCAGGGATTAGAAGGGACCACAAAAGATCATCCAGTCCACCTACCTCACACATCATAAAGTCTGCATCAATTATTTTCTTTCTCAGAGGAACTCTATTAACTCTTGAAGGATTTATATACTAAATCACAGTGTATGATTTGGAAAGGGAGTTGTTACATCAGAAGGAAAATCAGGAATGAGAAAGGATGCTTCAAGAAGTCTCTAAACTACTGTGAGGACACTAGAAAAATGCAGGCTTTTGTTCCTACACATGGTTTAAAACACACTGAAACAGGAAACCCATAGACCCCATATTCCAACAGTGAAATTATATCGTTGATTTGTTTAAATATTTCCAAAGCATCAACTTTAATGCCAGGTCAAAACTGGAAGCTGTGCACTGACACTGAATGTTGGAAAATTTAATTGGGAGCCTTTGTTTTTTTCCCCCTCACTCACCCACAAGGGACAAGTAATATATGAACTGAGCTTGCTGCACTTTTTCTTGTTGTACGTGCACTATTCTCATTAGCCAAAGCTAACATTTGAGTTAACAAAACCTTCACTGATGTGATTGCTGGCTCAGTACACTCCAGTATTTCCAACTATCATGCAAACTAACCCACAAAAAATATAGCACTACATGCATACAAGCAAAAGCTTTGAAATTACACAGGTGTTACTGTACACAAATCATAGCGCGTGGAATGGCAACATGCACATCATTTTGAAAGCAACTGAAAAGGCTTCTGCGACCAGTTCTACCTAATGGCAGACAGAATACAAATCTTTGGATTTGTTAGAAAAATATTTGCATTCTTTGCACTTTGCATTGCCTTCTATAGTGTGGGTACTGATAATACAGCTTCGGAGTGTCACAGAAAAAGAGAAAGTAGAAGAAAGCAAAAGGGAGAAGGACAAATCTTGGGAGCAGGAAGATAAAAATCTTCCAAACATTTGGTTGTAAATGGGTCTCCGTATTTTTGTGTTTCATGGCAGAGTTATTTGTTTGCTTTAAACAGATGAAATAAATGGACCTCTGCTGCTGAGTTTAAAACGCAGTGCAGGTGACTCTTAGCCAGTTACTCCATTCTTCCTTAATACCTCCAGGAGCTGTGCCACCTGTTGATATTTACATCAGAAATACATGAATAATGACTACTGTTACTGCTGGCTTGATCTCAACATGCCTCATGGCATCCTGAGTCCTACCACATACATACATATTTGGCTTTGCAAAAGCCTGGTCCTTTACTGTGACAAACATATCTGGATCCTTCACATCCAAGCTAGACCCTCAAAACACTGATAGCCTAAGAAAAACTCTGTATTTACTCTGGAAGTATTAAACATGGCACATTACTCATTCTCAAGCTTTGGCAAAGTTTTTGCACGCTGCCAGCTCACTTAATGTATTCGAAGGTTTTTCCTTTCAGAAGGTGGCATTTGTACTCCGAATTCAAATGAGTTATATTGACGTGCCAGCGTGTTAACAGTTGGTATCTTCCACTGCTTTAAGCTGCTCCTGACAAAAATAGGTAAATACATTTTAAATATCACTTTCAAAATGGAGCCTTTCATATCCTGTTTGCCAAACATACACTGGGAATATGTCTCCCTCATGAGACTTTTTATCCAGGCTTCACTGCTTCTGAATCTAACAAACAGCATGCCAGCCCAAAACAATCCATTGTCTGTGTCAGAATTGTGCAGTGCTTATTTTCTAGTTATGAGAAACTGAGCTCATGGGTGCACTATTATATATGTGTATATGCATACACAAATGCTAAACAAAAACTCAGCTTTTCACCTAACACAAATAGCTAACACTCATTGCAAAACAGCTTGATGTGGTGCTAAGAAAACTGAGCTAAGCGTAATGGGTTCTTGAGCTCCTCTTAAAAATATACATTTTAAAAAAAATCCAATTAATTTGCGATTTACAGCCACAGGAGCCTCTCTTATGCTACAGCTCTTTATCACAGAGACATCTAAATAAGCTCTTTCAGAAGAGGAAATGAGTCTCTCACTGCTCTCCACTCACAGGTATTCAACGACTCAGGAAAGATAAAGCAAAAACCTAAGCAGCCCAGAAAACGAACAAGAAAACACCTTTATCCTTTGATGATAGCAAATACTGAACTACTATTAGGAGACTCCTTAGCAGCAGTTGGCTGACTGGCACTTTGAACTAACCAGTAAGGAAAAACAGCAAAACAAAACCCAAACAGGTAACCACCAATTTTAAAGTCTACAATACAACGGCAGTTATCTTCAGGAAGGGAATGGGAGTTTTCTTCAGACTAAAGAACAATTTAAGAAGAGAGATATTATAATAACTGAACTTCAGAGATGTCTTTTCACAGAGAGTTCCAAGTCTGAAGCAAATTAAACGTACATTGGAAGAGAAAGCCTCTATGCCACTGTAGGAAATCCAGGTCATACTTCAGGTTAAACTTATCTGTTCTGATAACACCAATATATTTTTAACACTTAAAACAAATCATGAAGTACTTCAGAACAGATCAAAGACTTCTTTAAAGTCTGGAGGGGGGGGAATGAAATCAAACAAACAACAAAACAATCAATACCCAGGACTAAAGAAAGTCCAAAAAACTCATCACCTCTTCCTGCACTAGTAGAGAAAACAGAGCATGGAACTGTGCACATAAAATACCAAGAATTTAAAATTCTAAGGTCCTGAATACACTACCCCACCTAGCAGTATGGGAGAGCCATGCATTCCAGAAACCCTTCAAGAAACACTATTTATAAGAATACCCATTGATGCTATGAGAAATGAGTGCTACTATAATTAGGTCAGATGGAAAAGCAGATAAATGCGTTAAAACTCTCTGGAAAAAAAAAAAGATAGCTCAAGAAGAATATTCCTCAAAGCCTAAACTCCAGATTTGAATAAAGTTGTCACAGTTGTCAGAGGAGGAAAGCGATCACAAAATTAGACTTTCAAATCCTTACACTGTGGCAAGAAATCCCTGAGTACCACGCTGACAGAACACTGCTAAGATTGAAGGATAAAGTGTAAATCTGCACAACGTACAGAAGATCCGAATAACCAGCATGATCCACAATATCTGAACTAAGCAATAACTCAGAGCTCATGTTCTAGCGCTAACTTGTGCATGGCCACAATACAGTAATCCAACAAACACTAAAATGAGGTTTCAGCAAGCAGCAGTAAAACAAACTGCTTTATTCAACTTGAAGTGTTTGCATATCCAAACCATAAGCTTTACCACAATATAGAGAAAAAAATAATCAACATGTAAGGGAGAAAAAGCTCAAAAGCTGTTTTCAGAGCTCATTGCAGACCTGTGCACTTTGTTAAAAGATAACACATTCACAAGTGTTTTCTGTCAGGAAGCAGAACAGGGCTACTGCTTTGTTCACTGCCATACAAATGCCTAGTGTGGTTAAGCTGGCAGCCTGGGTTACTGCTCATTCAGCTCAACTCACTGGAAGGTTTACTATCCCCTGAAAGGCCTTCAGAGCTTGCTGTGTTGTAGAACTTAAACATACCCCCAAAGACAGGTGACATGCTTATTAACAAGTCCTACAAAACGTTCTGAACACTACTCAAATACTTTTATACTACACAAAAGAAGGGACTAGCTTCTTCACTTTCTGCTACTAAGATAGTGAGGAAAAAGTGTTAAGAAGATAAATCCTTAGGGGGCAATAAAGTTTAACACAGCTTTCTCTTAACTCCTGACATTTCAGAAAAATAAAAAATGAACAGCTAATTACCACTAACTTACAAAATATTTATTCTGAAGTAGTACTTTACACTTCACCCAAATTATCTGGCAAGTTGCTTATAAAAAGTTCATTAAAAGTTTAAATTTAGAAAATATTGTATTTTGAAAAACTAAAAAAAAACTGACTTCAACCACCAAAACTAAATAAAATATGAGTTCAAAAGAGACAAAGTGCAACCCATGCAATATTTTTTTCTGCTTTTAATTCAACTCAACCTTAACATATCCTCCTCTCGGTGATGTAGTAATGCAAACTGAGTCACTTTTCACGGTATGGAGCAGCAGAAAGCAATGACAGCAGCAAAGGCAGGCCTTGCAGTCTATCTGCTTAAAATTCACACCCTTTCACCTTGCGTGTGTGTGGAAGAAGTAAGTGGAACAGAAAATCACTTCCACCTGGACCACTGCTTCTCTTTATCTGTTAAAGGCACATATATCACTCCCATCAGAGGCTTCATTTTGACACTGCCATCTTCTAGTTTGTCATACTGTTCAAGCATCTGGTTTCCCCCTGCAGGACCAACTGGTAATATCAATCTTCCGCCAGGTTTTAATTGATCTATAAGCTAGAACACAACACAGAAATTAGAATGTAACCAGCCACTTTGAGAAGCTGGATCCAACATTACATGAACAGCTTTGCCACATTTTGTTTATCTGCTATTATGCAGTATATAACTACTTCAATTAATAAAAAACATTGAAAACAAGAGAAACGTGATAACATGGCAGAATTAATATTACAAAAGACATTCACAGTAATTTCATACAATTTCAAAGTAAAGTAAAATAGTTGGGTTGTGTCAGATGCAGTTTTAATTTCTACACAAGATGGGAAAAAACAAAAAAATAATTCATGATTTTGATGTTTTACAGTAAATTCTTCTGAAAGTGCCATTTGGAACAGTTTGGTACGGGCCCACTGTCTAACATTTTGCAGGGTAACTGACTCCAATGCCCTTAGGATACAGTTTGACATTTGTGACATTATCTTCCTTGAATAATTTCAAATTGTCAACACCACATGGGTTACCTAAAAGCTTTGCTTTTCTTCTGTTAATGGAACAACATTTAATGAAGCTATTCTATGCGAATATGACTGAGATAAGCAATAAGAAAGACAGTACGTGAGCAAACTGCCTGGAAACTTTTTTTGTTTTTACAATTAAGAAGGTGGTTAATTACAACCATTCAGTAGTTCCAGAAGCTGATAAAAAAAATTAAAATGTGCTCTGTATTTCCAGCTAAGCACAATATTTTTCCAACAGGCCCAACATCCCAGAACCTGGGAAACAAATTTTGTTATTCAATTATGACAAAAACAATACGTTAAGGAGAATACTCCATTATTGTAGCACTGACTTATGCACCTGTCAATTTAAAATACATCCACAGGAAAATTATTAGAACATGCATCTTTTTGTAAACCAACAAGAAACCCAATAAAGGGGAAACACCATATGCTAACACCATCCTACCCACTGATACTCCCAGCAGTGCAACTCTCTAAAGTATTTTATGTTTTCAAGTATATAAAATGTTTTTTTTTACAGCTAAGAGATTAATGAATAACACACACAAAACATAAACGGCTTACTGCTTGGGGCACAACTGGTGCTGCAGCTCCTACATGAATTGCATCATAGGGAGCTTCTTCTGCATATCCCATTCTTCCATCTCCCACTGCAAGAAAACACTTATTTTTTTTAACCTTCTCAAAGGTTTTTCAACTAAAATTCTGCTTAGTCATAGTAATACGATGAAGCCAATATAAAAATCTTAACATAGTTTTAAAGTAGATGCAACAAAAACCACAACACGATAAGTAGCATAGCACATGAAATCAGAAAGCATTGATTCATACCAAAAGCTCTTTGAGACATGCTGTACATCCAGAAAAGACACCTAAATATTTATGTGCCCTTTAATTCCAATGCACGTGACTTTCCCCTCATTTACACTCGTAGAAAATATGCTTTGCCTTGCTTTTGCTTATACTGTCCCTAAGTATAACGCAGATCACAAGTCTCAGGCTTGAACTGAATGTCAAAAGTACATAAGACAACTACTAAGGTGAGGAAAGGACAAATTAAGTATTCACATGGACTATACATTTATAACTGCTCTACCAGTTGGAATGGAAGACTAAGTACTCAAAAGGCTACAGAAGCAGTTTCAGGCCATAACTAGATGGCCATGATAACTAGAACCATTGAGATTACATTATTTGGAATTCATGCAGGTGAAGATATCAGGGGCAACAAAGCCAATCACACCAGCCATCTTGACAATGGAAGAAAAAACAATCAACCTATCATTTCTCTCACTTGACAGCAAAAGCTCAGCAAGACAAAAATATTTTGTCTCAGTAGGTACTGAGTACCACAAAACTGCTTGCAGAAAAGTGACCATGTTTTCTAACCACAGTCTGGAAAGGCAAGGCATCAACACAGGGTATACAGGACAAGCAATACAAGTTAAAATGTTTCCAGTGGTAAAACCCTAAAAATGTAGGAAATCTACCTCTGCTTGTGTATATGCTGGCTGTACTGACCATCTTTGACTGCATAAGATGAACTTAATGAAGCAGACAGAACTGCTTCCATTTACTCTGCTTTAAATTCTACAGGTCTGACAGGTAGCCTTCGATCCCTTTGGGGAGCAGTAACACCAGTATGACTTCCTCATTCTGGAAGCAAAGAAACAGCAATAACTAAGCTGGAAGGAAATGGGCCACAGAAGAGCACCCCTTTGCTTGTGCTGTGCAGACACATACTATATAATGAGGAGCATCTCACTTATGAAGACACAGCCACATACATGCACAGGACAAAGTTGTGTTTGGAAGCACCATTACAGAATTTGTCTTCATAGTGCCACACAGCAAGAGGTCTGCAAGGACCAAATGAGTTAGTCTCAATCTCTTCATTAGTCTGTAATCCAAATATGGAAATAGGGAAACCTTTTCACACACTTCCTATTGCTTCAGCTGACAACCCCAACTAAAGTAAAGATGCATAAAGATCTGAAGTGAAGCTTGAAAACAACCATTCTGAAGCTTGAGATATGTAAGTTTTTAGATGATCTAGGCCAGAGTTACACCTCAGTTTGAACTGAAAAAATAACTCATTGTTCAAAGCCCAATGACCTCTGCTTTGGTCACATTAAGTGACCACCTGCCATAAAAACAAAGCAGAAAACCACACAACATCTGCTCATGTGCTGTATGTACTAATTCACACAGCAGGCCTATTGCTTCTATTAGCACACCATCACAGAAGGCCAGTACTAGTAAAGAGACCAAGAGGCCTATGGTGGATTGGATAAAACATTAAACTCAGTGGAACAAAACTAGTTTTGCATTCAAAACGTACAATTAAGACATATTATTATACCTATATAGATAAAGGAGCTTGACCTTATTTACGTTAACCTGTCATAAATCTGTGTATTGGGTTTACGTGCCAACATTTTGGTAGCAAATGCTGGGAGGGGAAAGGTGTTACAGCTTACTTTTCACTGTACTATTCTGTTTTTAATTGGCAATACAATACTTTTCCCCAGGTAGGTTTCTCTTTGCCTATCACAGTAATCAGTAACTGATCTCTCTGTCTTCATCTTGATCTGTGAGATTTTTCATCTTATTTTTTCCATCTGTCCTGTTGAGGAGGAGGAGTGAAAGAGCAGGTGAGCAGTACAGTCAGCCAAATCTGACAGTCAGTCACTACAGTGTGATATCTCAAACTATAACAGAATTTGAAGGATAAAAGGAATGTCTCTAATCACTGATTGTGTGTCACAAGACAGCCTAGAACCTGAATTAAGATTAGAAAAATTAAGTGAATATGGTATCCACAGTATTTAGATCAAACCAATACAAAGTTCAGTTAAAGCTGCGACACAGTGTTTTCTCTGGAGTTCTTTAGAGATAAAAGAAGAAAATGATACTAAACCATAAATTCATATTCACTGAGTGCAAGAGTTTTAGTTATCAGTCAAGAAGAAAAAGCAAGACAGATTATGAAGATAATAACCTTCTGCTCAGCGCAAGTATTAGTTTGGGGTTTCCTGTCTTAGGACTAAGCTTTGACTTCTGAAGGTCAGCTACTATCATTAGAGATTCATACAAAGGCTGAAAAAATTGAAAGAAGTTCTCCACCTCTGTTAGAAGCTGGAACCTTGACTTTTTTTTTGCCTTCCATCAAAATCACAAGAGAAAAATTACACGGTGACCATGGCACGAACATCTGGACAGCACTCTGAAACAGTTAAAATCAGAGGTTTATAGTCTTTCATATTAGGTCCTGAAACAAGACCCTGTGTGCACACTCTACATCCAAAGCTTACAGGTAAGACAGCACACTTCCCCAGTAGCTGAAGTGCCTCTTAAAGCGTTTTCTTCCTCCACATCACAAATTTTGGGCAGCACAAGCTCCTCCTCCACAACTTGGAGGGTGTCAAGCACAAACCACCAATGGTTCAAGAGAACTCATGCCTATGGATCACCACTTTCACTTTATTTCTATTACTGTTACTAGCAACAAAGATGAAAGTTCCAGTAATTCCAGGACCTAATCTCTCTTACCCTGCCAAAGTGGTTTATACCAAAACAATGACCTCAGAGCAGCCAAGAATACAATTTACATTCACTTATATCCTAGTAGCATTGTGTGCCTCCTCTAAAGAGAGGGTAGTGACATGTTACTGGGTTGACTCTGTTCCAATCAGAGAATGCAATGGAGAAAGACTTCTTCAGCTCAGACAAGCAGATACTGCTTTGAAGGATGCTAGATACACCGGGAGACATGCATTCTCTTTGATTCATCAGCAGGTGCTACATAGAAGCCTCAGTCTACAATACTGCCAGCAATTAAAGTAATCACTGGCTAAGTTGTCTTCTGAAGAAGAAAGCACACACTGAGACTTAAACGCACTTTGTGTCCTGCCTAGAAAAGCTTAAGAAAATGATCTCTGCACCTTGCATCACTGACAGCAGTAGAAAGAAGGACATCTACAGCATTCCCTCTTCGAATCAATAGCCCAAAACAAAGTTACCATCTTCAGGCATATCTCCACTCACAATCACAGAACACCCCAAGTTAAAAGGGACCCTTAAGGATCATCAAGTCCAAATCCAGTGTGAACATACTTTCAGACATTCAGAGGACAACTAATTTTTTTTTTTTGCTTTTTAACGACAGCATTCATATATTCATTGTGATCCAAATTGTTACTTTATTCAGTTTCCAAGGGGAAATGGTTCAAATTCTGAGCATGCACTCACAGCTTGAAAAATGTCACCCATCCTACTCAAATTTGCCCTAACATGCAGCTTGTTAATGAACTAAAATAATGACAGGACAGAGGGGAAATCATTACTTTCTGACACGAAAGGGTTTTGTACTTTCTTTTTGAACCTAGATCTGATCTGCTTGTAACGGTACTCAAGCCTTCAGCACCTCTATATGGACCTGTATCACAGAGAACTGCAGCATGAGTACAGAACAGAAGAAAATTACTTCACTGTGCTTAGAGGAATCTTATGTCTGCATCAGCAAACACGAAGTACAACAGTAGTAAATCCATACAGCAAAACAGTTTGCGCTCAGGACCTACTGTGTGTGCAACATATGCATTTCAGAATGATTGCTCTGGTCTAGTTCTAGTCTTGTTACCTTTATGTGACCATATTCTCAAAGCACTTCATCCAGTATAATTTCATCCAAAAAGAATCAAAGTTTGTGCTCTCCATGGGTGCTTTCATGGGAACTCAGGGTGGTAAGCAGAAACGGTTCAGAGATTCACCTCAAACAGCACCCTCTTGACAAAACTCAACCTACGCTCCACAAATTCACCTACATACCCTAGGGATACCTATTCCCCGGTTTACAGTGCAGCTGTGTTGAAAAATAACACTGATGTTTCTGAAAGGCCATTACAGTCAACCTGAGGTGCAACAAAACAATGGAGAATGTTTCAAACATACCTGACAAACACTATCCACTGACTTCATTTGTCTTAATTCATACAGCTCCCACCACCAATTAACCCTACCTTTTTAAGTTTTTTGTTGGTTTTAAACAGCTCTACCTCAATTCTAGCTGCACATCTAGCTCCCAGAACTCCAGCACAGCTGAAGCATTATTATTTTCCATCTAGTTCACACACCTGCTACTCCTCCCCCCCCGTATTTAATACACCTCCTAACAGAAACATTCAGAAGTCTCTTAGTCACACTGCTACACAGACATACTATCAGTGATGACATTGACTTAGAACTCCAGATTCCAGAGATCATCAGTTTGTTTCAGGTATAACAAGAAGCTTAAGTCAATTTGCTGTTGTACAGCACTAATAGAAGATATCCCCTAATCTCCTCTCTCAATCCTCACTCTCAGTTATGCCTTACATTTCTTGAAAAAGAAGTCGTGTTCTCAGTGAGTAAAACTGTATAAAATAGTGTCCAAGTACATGTGTTGATGTGCTTATTCCAAAAAGATTTAGAAAGTCCATCATGTATGGAAAAAAAGTAAAAGAAATCAAAGAACCCAAACAGAAGAAACTAAGATAAGAGATGAATAAAGAAACCATAATAATATTCCCAAGCACTTTTGAAAGAACAGCCCCAAAATAACTTCAACTTTTTTAAACTAAACTAAAGGAATGATGATAATGAAGGAAATACTTTCCTCCTGCCAGCTTCGTTTCTACTGAGAAAAACAGGTACCTTAATCCCTTTAGTCATATAAGTAACACAAATATGAATTCACTCTCCTTGAATAATTCTAGCATTATTTCTCCTGATTTAATCTAGTTTGCATCCAATAATCACTTCCCTACAACAAAAGCATTGTTATTTTTAAAAACAAGTGAGAAGCCTCAGTGATGTGTATTATCAATCCAGTACTTTTTCTGCTCAACTCTTTGCTTGCAGCTTTCTCAATTACTATATCAGAAGTACAAATGCTCAGTTAAAGTGCTCAAATTTAGATGACAACACATTCTTAAGAAGTTGTGCACTGAGGCCCAATTTTAAAAAGCAAACATAATGTGACAGCTTCAGCATGAAAAGCATTTTCATCAAAAAATACCTACACGTCAAGCTTTCATAACAGAATGAGTACAGAATCCTTAAGATTACCAGAAGCCATATTTTTAAAAGGGTACGGAGATGATATTTTTCAAAGGCCAAAAGAATTGGCTCTTCCTTCCTTAGTTAATTGGCCCTTCTTTCTTTGGTTTAACTTCTCGTATCAGAATCTTTACTCACATTCAAATTCTAATCACTTTCAACCAGTTGTTAGAAATATCAGTTTAATTAGTAAGTATATCAGAGTTTGATGCTCACCAATCAGTTTCACTCTTCCTGAAGACAGCAATGTGGGATCATCTTTTTTGACATTATTTATTGAGTCATCTACTAGTTCTTTGATATGATCAATTCCTACAACTTGTCCTTTGGGACCAACCTGAAACAAAAATATATAGTTGAATAATTCCTGCTAATTACCATTCACTTATAGAATCAGAATTTCCATTCTCCTCAGCCCATTTCTCTAAAATAAAAACAAATCAGCAAAGTAACAGCATACCTTCCCAATGCTATCAAAACTATCACTTAGAATTACACATTCTGACTGCTAGAAACAACCACTAACTAAAGCTTGCCAGCTAAGACTTATGTTTGTTACAGTAAAATTTCTAAGAATCAATTAAGTCAATTTAAAATATTAGAGAAGATTTCTCCTCTGAATTTTTAGAAGTCAAATGATATCATGAGTACATGTATTACACTCAGTAAGAGGCAAGGATTTCAAGGACAAAGACTGGAACTATTTCCATTCCAAGTAAATTTAATTACTTTGAGAGTTGTTTTCTTTTTGTTTGTTTGCCCCAGAAGCTTCCCTACTGGAATTGTGTCTTCATTCCAGAAAACTTATTTCAGTTTCTGAGAGTGGAGAAAAAGAATCCAAATCATAAGAATAAGATAATCTTTGGCAGGATCCAGTTCAAAGAACATAATAACAAAATATGTCCTGACAGTCCACGTTGTCACACAACTCTGTCTTTTAATGGCCACATTTGAATGTGTAGGTAATGTTTCTGTATCTTTCATTTTAATCTAAGACATGAAAAGTTAAGAAAACTCCCATCAAAGTAATAATCAGCTTTTGTGTTTCATTATGGGCAAGTCCTACATTAAAAACACAGAAAGAGCAGGACTACCTGTTCTGTTTCAATTGGAACAAGATTGGCCTCACACATGAAACAGAACAAGACACAGGGCAAGTTTTCACTACAACAGCCACAGGCTACTATCTGCATGAATGTACCAAAAGCAGGCAAGATATCCAGCATAGGCCCTTCAGATTAATATCATAGAAATCAAGATTTAACAAAATGATCATAGTACGAAATAGCCTGATTTAAAGTAACAGCACCTTCAGCAGCATGTCATGGTCCATTATGCTAATTGCTGAATATTCATCAACCTAGATAACTTGCATCTACTGCCCTGGAACTTCAAAGTGTACATTATCTAGGCAATAGTAAAGCTGAAAAATATTTGGGGTTTTCATTATTTTATTTTTTTAAACAAATACACCCCATCTTAATCACACTAAAGTAAATACGAGGTTCTCTAGGAATGCTACAAACTAGACTACTCTCACAGAAGTCAAGCTAACATGACATCAACACGCTCTCAGGAGCTCATGCCACAAATACACGTTCATTCTAGATCTCAAGCAGACTGAGAAGTATGTCCAGTAAGTGCACCTCCAACTGAACTCTGACAGGAAAAGAGTAACAAAAGCCTGAAAATACACTATTTGGAATGATGGTAGTGTTAGAAAGAATTTTTATAGAAGATCAAGTCAGAGCAGTATCTACTCCAATCTACATCCATTCAAGTGGATGAAGTGAGATCTATCAAACAGAACAAAAGCATTTCTTCAACACACTCCACAAAACATGCGTCTGTAGTATGGCATTCTACAGAATACCACCAAGAAGGAAATTTTGTCGGAATTGAGATGGGGAACATTCACATGATGATAAAAAGTGTGGTTAAGCTTAGCAGAACTGAAAAGGGATTTCCTTTTTCTGATAACGCTGTCTTTTCTGCATATTTTCTCAGCTCTTCTCAAATAGTTGTTTTAAATGAAAAAAAGAAGTGCACAACCACGTGTCACACATGTCTTACGTAACATGGCCATTTTATGCATTCATCATTTCTAATGACTAAACACATCTTTGATGTTAACACTTGTAGGATTCAAGTTCCTTATGCATGGTACTAGCACTTTATTATCTAAATTAGACTGACTACCAAGTTAGACTAAAAATAATAGGTAGAAAGTAAAGAAATGACATAAGATCTTCTGTAGACAGCAGCCTGATCAACTTATTTCACTTTTTTTTTTTTTTTTACTTTTCTTAAAAAAGCATACGCTTTCACTAGCATATCATTGGATCCGAAACATTCTCATCTAGCTCTTAACACAAGAAATGAAGATTCAACAGAACAGTGCTTGAAAAGAGCAAAAATTAAGTAGTAAAAGAACAAATGACAATTTGTTATGTGCATCACCACATTCCAAATTAACTTCTGAAAGAGAAAAAAAGCACCAGGTTGGCAGTTTAGTGAAGGTCTCTGCTAGTTATAAAGTAAAGTCCTACAACAGAGAAGATCTGATCATATTCCACCACATTAATCAGACAGAAAAACCTGTAGTTACAGACACCATAAAACAATATTTTTCATCTTTCTTCTCTTGATGTAAAATAGGACAGATTTGCTGAGAACTCCTTAAGCATACACTGAACAATCTGATACAAAGTTACTTGGAAAAGATGCAAAAAGAATATAATCAGTACTAATTTTGAAAGAGAATATAGATACTTGCACTGATATTTTGGCAATACAAGTTTTTGAAATTACTTTCACTTTTTTCTATTTTATACACAGATATATAATTAACCTGTGGAAATAGGATTCTTTCAGCTCTCACTAAGCTCTCATACAGCACAAAAGATGATTATCACAATAAGAACGTTCACAGCCACACAAGTTAAGATTAAAATTGGGCTAAGTGAGACAAATACCACCTTCCTTCAAGTTATACAGCAACCACTAAATCACAAGAAAACTTCCCATCAAGGCAGCTTCTTCACCACCACAGGATTTACCGGACCCAAGCATCAAGTATCAATATCATCAAAAATGCATACTATGCACACCCAGGAGTAGTCCATTTTCTGTGTATTCTGCTTCAGCCCACCTTAAGAAGCACACTTCTACCTTTGTCTTTAATTCAGTTATGCTGCAGTTCAAACAGTTTTGAAGGACCAGTGACTGAACTAGATTTCTTACCATTCGTGAAAAGCATGCTGTAAGGATTCCACTTCCAGATCCCACATCAAGTGCTTTGGCTCCTTCATGTAACTGATCAGACAGAAGTTCAAGAGCATACGCATGCTAAGGGAAGGAGACAGAAAATCTCAATTTCTTCAATGTTTTGTGGCAATGCACAGAAGACCAGACTAAGAAATTTCAGAGTTATGTTTTTATTACATAAAACCAGCAGAGGGGTGGTAGAATTAGCTGTATTATATAATCACCATTACTTCTTTTACTTCAACTTTTTTTCTTGTTTGTGGAAAGACAATTGAATGAATTCAATGCTCTTCAGGTCTGGTGGTTCTCAGTTTTCTGGTGGATATAAGCCTAAAAGAACTTGCCATATCATTATGCTATGTACTCTGGAATATACTGAGACAGAAGCTAGCTTTAGAGGAAAAAAAGAAGGTGGCTTTCACAAAAGCTGACATCAAAAATATTCACATATGAAACCTTAACAGCCTACAGACACATCATTAGCTGCTGCTTTGCTTGCTTACAGTCGACCAGCATACAAACTAAGCTTGTCATATGCCAATTAATTCATTATTGAGACTAACAGAGTCATTAGTTTAACCTCATCTTCTGGAACAGTTATGGAGAAGATTACCCTGTGAAATACTGAAAGACAATTAAAGAACAGTGTAATTATCAGGTATAGTCAACACAGGTTCATGCAGAGAAAAGTCCTGCCTTAGTAAACTGAACTCTTTCTTTGATAAGGTCACCTGGTTGGTGGATGAAAGGAAGACAATGGACAGTCTACCTGGATTTTAGTAAGGCCTTTGATACCATTCCTTACAGCACCCTTCTGGACAAAATGTACAGCTGAGAAATAAACAAGTTAAATGCTATGATCTGGCTCAACAGTAGAACTCAAAGGGTTGTATTGTTCCAGGCAACATCTGGCTAGCAGTCAGTCACTAGCAGCATTCCCCAGGGACCAATTCTAAACCTGGTTCAGTTCAATATTTTTATCAATTTTCTGAATGCAGGAGTGGTGTGCGTCCTCTGCAAGCTGTCAGATGATACTAAACTGGGAGCTGCTACTGGTTCTCTCAGGGGGATGAGAGACCTTGCAAAAGGATCTAGGTAGATTGAAACACTGGGCAACCAGCAACAGAATGAAGTTCAACAAAGGAAAATGCCAAGTGCTATTGGTGCAATGCAGTAATACCAAATACTGGTACAGACTGGGAGATGAGTGGCTGGAGAGGAGCAAAGCAGAAAGGGACCTGAGGCTTCTGGTGACAGCAGGTTAAGCATGAGCCAGCAGGGTGCTCTGGCAGACAAGAGAGCAAACTGCGTTCTGGGGTGCATTAAACACAGGATAGTCAGACAGCCAAAAGAGGTAGCGCTGCCTCCTCTTGAATACTGTGTGCAGTTCTGGCCTCCACAATATAAGAAGGATGTTAAGATATCTGAAATTGTCATCAGGAGGGGAACAAAGCTGGTAACAGGGCTGGAAGACATGTCCTGTGAGGAGAGGATAAGGAAGGACACCTGAGTTTTCCAGCCTGGAAAAAAGGAGACCAAGAGGTGATCTCATTACTCTCTGNACAAGAGAGCAAACTGCGTTCTGGGGTGCATTAAACACAGGATAGTCAGACAGCCAAAAGAGGTAGCGCTGCCTCCTCTTGAATACTGTGTGCAGTTCTGGCCTCCACAATATAAAAAGGATGTTAAGATATCTGAAATTGTCATCAGGAGGGGAACAAAGCTGGTAACAGGGCTGGAAGACATGTCCTGTGAGGAGAGGATAAGGAAGGACACCTGAGTTTTCCAGCCTGGAAAAAAGGAGACCAAGAGGTGATCTCATTACTCTCTGCAAATTATTGAGAAGAAGGTGAGAGGGAGGTGCTAGACTCTTCTCTTCCTTTAGGACCCACAGAAAGAGCACAAATCTGCACCAGGAGAGGTTCTAAAAAAAATTTCTTCACCATGAAGATAGTCAAACACTGGAACAGGCTTCCTAGAGAGGTGGTTGATACCCCATGTCTCTTAGTGTTCAAGAGATACTATTTAGATAAAGCTGTTAGTAATGTTTTAACTTTTGGCTAGCCCTGAAGTATTTGGGCAGTCAGAATAGATGATCTTTGTTAAGGTCCTCCCAACTGAATCACTCTAATTCTAGTTCTTTAATGTTTTACAGATAGCTATTATCACACTTTTGCAGGTTATTCCCCTGATGGACAGGACTCATCACTTACCTCCACCTCGAGTCACTGACCACAACCCTCTGGCTGCAACCCTCCAACCAATTCCTTATCCACTGTATAGTCCACAATCTGAATTCATCACTCTCCTATTCAGAGGTAACAACATGGTATAGAACCATGCCAAAGACCTTGCAGCATCAGGTAGATTACATCATTAAGTCTTCCCTTGACAAAAGATACAGTCAATCCATCACAGAATGGAAATGTTTCAGGGCTTGACTATCTTCAGTGTGATTTCATCCCAATAGAATTGAATCAGAATTTCCCACATTGCATTGTTTGTCCACTGTCCCACATCCTATCACTATGCATCTGCAGGAAAACTCTGCACCCTCCTATTAAGTAGTTCACAACCACATTACTGTCATCAACTCCTGGTTAAATTTGTCGGGATAAATATTTTCAATTTGGGAACATTTGCATCATCATAAAATCATCTACACAAGTTTAAAGCATACCATATGTGGAGCGCTGATTGTTGCTTGGAAGCCTGTAAAACAAGAAAACAGAAGAAGATTTGATAGTTATTCAGACCATCATTATTCATCTTGACTGTAAAATGCACTACCTTTGCTGTTAGCCTCATTCAGGACATCAGATGCACACTAATGGTTATGTAAGTTTACTACTTCAGAAGTGAGTTAAGTACATCATCTGTAAGCTATGCCTCCTTAACTCTGAACAGGAAAAAAAACAGTTCTATACTTGACCTCAGTTACAATTTCCATTTTGTCACTCTATTTCCTTGGTTTCATTAAGTACATTGAATATAGATGAGCTATGTTTCCCATAATAACTTAATTTCCCCCTCCTCACATCCCCTTTTCAGGACCTTACATAAAAACCCAGATTTGTGAGTGATTTTTCATGATAGGGACCTCTGGAGACAATGACTTTTTTCTTCCTCCCAGACAGCATGTAAACCTAGGAATACAGAGTTTTTCATCTAGAAGTATACAAATTTTTGAGTACATCTAATAAAACTTGGTTTTTTTAAATATACCTACACAAATAAAATCCAATTACTTTTCATAATGTTCACAATCCAGAGTAAAAGGGAAAGGGGAAGAAAAAATAATAAAGAAAAAAAAAGNACACATTAGTATTGGCCAAAAAACAATCTACTGGATGTATCCAAGTATGCCAATTGCATTCCATAAATTCTAAATGTGTAGTTAAAGGAGACTGAATAAACTGATAAAGAATTAAGATGCTTCCAAATATAAAAATAAGTTTGCACATCTATTACAAAGGCAGTCACTGCTACATAAATTAGGACAGAGCATTTTATAGAAACTGACTTACCTATAGATTGTGGAGAATCCATATAAGGGTTGTATTTTGCATAGTGGCATCGGTCTGTAGCCAACATTACTTCAAATACCTTGTCTGATTTGATTATTCCATTTTCTATAAATAAAACAAATTACATTGAGGGCACTGTTTCTGTTCTGCAAGGCAAGAGCACGTAAAATACATTAATATACTCCTAACATCAGAAAACATGCTACCTTACTCTCCCTATTACTCTAACCCTCATCATCTCAGAAGTCAAGCTATGACACATTGGTCAAACACTGCTTAAGACAGTGAATCATACGCAAGACTCTCACCGAGTCTTCCCAGAAAACAGATGGTTTTCTGAAACAACAGAGATCATTTGTGAAGAACAAACGCCTAGAGAAGCTCAGCTTCATGCACAGCTTTGATTTTCCTGAAAACATACTGAATTAGAAATTCATATTACCCCATACAATAAACAAGATTTACCTAAGTTATTCAAGTGATCGATTATTGAAAAATATACAACAGCAGGTTAGCAGAAGTCATAGCATCCCTGCTCAGTATTTTATTTTCAAGCTCCATTTCAATATGGTGTTGGCAAAAGAAAAAAGACCCTTGTGAAGTAACTGCTACAGAATGAGAATTCTTACGATGGGACAGGCAGAGACCTAAGATTTTTTGCATCAAAACTCTCTGAATCCATTTTCTCTTAAAAATAGAGGGTACATATAAAAGAAACACTGCGCGGTGAAGTTACTTTTTTTTCTTTTTAACTCTTACAGATGTAAATTCTGATGAGACACTTAAAAGCAACAGAAAGCTTTAGAAAACAAATAGGATAAACTAATTAATCACTTTCATTAAAAGATACAGTATAAACTCCAAATAAGGGATATTGCAATGATGGAAGCTTTACTAAGTAGTTTACTAACTGCTAACTTTATTGAAAAGCTTTAGTAAAAGAAAATAATTTGAGTGCTTTCAAAATTTAACTCAAAATGCAGTAATATAAAAGTAAGATTTTTCAGCTCTTTAAAGATTGTCTTAATTGAAGTTGCATCACTTTTAGAGAACTACCAACACTAAGACATCTGTAGCTAGACTACAGCTAACTTTTGCAAAGGTTTTCCTGACTTTTTACAGTACGCTCCTATCAACTATTATCAAACACGGTTGGGGGTTTTTTGTGGTTTTGGCTTTTTCTTCTTCAACACTCATCCTCAGTATCCAGTATATGTGTACAATTTCATCAGCCTATATAACAGAGAGAAAACTGACCCCCGAAAAACACCATGCTCTTTGTTATGAAGACAAAGTATCAGTTAAAAATGTGATAGCAATACACCATGCAATTATTAAGGAAAACAACAATGCTTTACAAAAATATTCATAAATAACAATATTTTTATCTGATAAACTCTAGAAAAAGCAAAAGCTCCCTGCAATTTGCATACACTGCACATTTCTTGTGCTTTGACTTCATTCAGAACTTCACGCTACAGGTCTTAGAGGAAACTCCTCATTTCAATTTGTTTTTTAATCTGACAGACAATAAGTATTTACAGCAGTAGTTCATAAGTTGACATCTTTGCCAACCTTGGTGATTCTATACTAAGCGCCAAAATAAAAGAAAAAATTTAGATTACTCAGTACCACACTAGCAGAGTGTAAGATAATCATGAGGAAGATCCAGGGACCTACAGGCCTATCAGCATGACCTTGGTGCCAGGAAACATTATGGAGTAGGCTAACTTGAAGGAGGCACAACGTGGCGGACACCTAGGGAAGCAGATTCAGCCAGCATAGGTTCATGGAAAACAGGTCTTGCCTGAATCAACCTGATCTCCTTTTATGACTGAGTGACTCGCTTGGTGGATGAGGGAAAGGCTGTTAACATAGTCTACCTAGACTTCAGCAGAGCCTTTGACACCATCTCCCACAGTATTCTGTATTCCCACAGTATTCTTGCAGCCCGTGGCTTGGACAGATACACGCTTTGCTGGGTAAAGAAATGGTTGGAAGGCCAAGCCCAGAGGGTGGTGATGAATGGTTTTAAAATCAGTTGGTGACTGGACACCAGTGGTGTTCCCCATGGTTTGGTAATTAGGCCTGCTCTGTTCAATATTTTTATTAATCATGAGATGAGGGGACTGAGTACATCCTCAGTAAGTCTGCAGCTGACACCAAGCTGGGGGGAAAGCACTGATCTGCCTGGGGTTAGGAAGGCCCTATAGAGGGATCAGGACAGGCTGGATTGCCAGGCTGAAGTCAACAGGATGAAGTCCAATATGACCGAGTGCCAAGTCCTGCACTTNAGAAAGAAGTACATTAATTCAACTTGTTCTCATGCCTTAGGATGATGAAACTAAGATCTGAATGAGAAATTAAAGTGTTCNTGGACCAGAAGATGTTGGTCAACACTCAGCTGAACATGATCCAGCAGTATGCCCGGGTGGTCAAATAAGCCAATGGCATCTTGGCTTATATTAGAAATAGTGCAGCCAGAAGGAACAGGAAGGCAGTCATCCCCCTGTACCCAGCACCAGTGAGACTGAACCTCAAGTACTGCGTTCAATTTTGGGCCCCTCACTACAAAACAGAAATAAAGGTCCTGGAGTGTGTCTAGAGAAGGGCAACAAAGATGGTGAAGGATCTGGAGCACAACTGTTATGAGGAATGGATGAGGAAACCGGGATTGTTCAGTCTGGAGGAGGCTCAGGAGAGACCTTATTGCTCTTACTCTCTACAATTGCCTGAAAGGAGGTTGTGGTGAGGTGGGGTCAACCTCTTCTCCTGCATAACTAGCAATGGGACAAGAAGGAATGGCCTCAATTTGTGCCAGGTGAGATTCAGGTTGGACATGAGGAAAATTTTCTTTTCCAAAAGAGTGATCAGGCAGTGGCAAAGGCTGCCCAGGGAGGTCATGGAGTCACCATCCCTGCAGGTGTTCAAGAAACGTTTAGATGTTGTTCTAAGAGACGTAGTTCAGTGAGGAAATATTGGTGGTAGGTGGATGCTTGGACTGGATGATATTGGAGGTCTTTTCCCACCTTGGTGATTCTATGATTCCATACTATAAGGGAAAAAAAAAAAAAAAGAAGAGCTCCCCCAGCCACTTGAAATCAGTTACATATCAGTCCTAGGAACTAAGCTAAGAAAAAATATATACATACATGCACATATATAGTTAGCATCTCATTAGATATCACCAAGAAAGTAGTTTTTCTAAAATAAGCACCCTAAAAAAGAGAAGCAGCAAAGCTGATTATAACAGGAGTAAAATGTTCTGGGGGGATGAGGAAGATAAAAGCACATAGCTGAAAAGCATTCAGGAAAAAGTCTAAACTAGCTATTTACTCCTTCATGGTGCGTTGTGAAGACAGATGCCTAGGTAACCATCTGTTCTTTCCTTTTGCACAGAGAATAAACAGATGAAGCTTTCAGCCTGAAAGAACTGATAAATGTCTCAAGAGAGGCCCTGTGATTGGGCAGACAACCTCTTGCAGTTTTTAGGGGACCCTCTATAATTCCTGAACTGCAAGATTTTTTTCAAACCTCTTATTTCACACTACCCTGTGATCTGATCTGCTGCAGCCCTTCCCATTTTTTCTTTTACAGAACTGTATGCCAGCAACTTCTCTCATCTGCCCTTATCATCTTTCTACTTAAAGCATCACTAATTAAATTTCCTTCTCAGCATTTACAAGTTTTCTTTTGCTCATATTATATTACTTTTCTTGTATATTTTATTCACTCTTCCCCCTATCCTGCTTTATCAGACTTTAAGTGCTCCTTGGATATTTGTACAAAATAAAATTCCAAATTCTGTTTCAGCACAAGTATAACAGGGCATTATATTATCCCCCATAGGAAAAAAAAATTGTTCTTCAAACTTCTTTGCTTGTTCAGAGAACACCACAGAGCACAGTAAACAATCACACACTCTTAGAAGTGCTATTCAGTCCTAGATAGAAGTAATAAAACTTAGGAGGTAATTAAGAAAAGCAATCAAGATCTAAACTGTAAAGTTAATATTGACTTTGTAGTATTTTTCCCTGTGTTGATAACAAATAGACTTTTCCCTAGAATCACGTTTAAATATGGAGAAACACAGTAACTTTAAGGTTGCTGTTACTCCAATGAAAGTCCCTCCTTTTCTGCAGAAGTCAGCCTCAAGAAGGCTAACAACAAATACCTTATTTCCATCTGGAAAGAATTTCTTGTCAGATTCTGAATTAATAGGAAAACACATATCACCTAAAAAAAAACCAACCCAATGCAGGGATAGCATTCTAATTCCACGCTACCTTTAAATGAAAAAAAATATATATATTTATTAATAAAATTCCAAAGCAAAATGTTTTCTAAAGCTATGTGTCACAGAAACATCATTTACAGTTGTATATAAAGGTTGATTTCCTTTCCAAGGATTAGCATGCACAGACTTGCAAGTAGAACAAACTGCTCAGCTTCAAGATATTCATAATCAGTACGAAAACCAAAGCACATATTAAATTATTTACTGCTTGCAAGCAAATGCAAATATGCAAACACACTAGTTTAGAGCTTAAAATAAAATGCAAGCTCTATTTATTAGTGATATGAGCACAAGTCAAAATCCAAAGGGACAAAGCCAAAAAGTAACTACTAAGAAGAAAAGCACAGCCTGCAGAGTTCAAAAGTTACTTTGTGCAAAAGCTGCAGCACCAACAACTTGACATAATTGGAGCATGTTTTGAAAACTCTAGTCTGCTTCTTTTCCATGAATAACACGGTAGAAACAGGAAAAGAGCTCACACAGCAGTCCTTGGGTTTGAAGGTGAATATTACTGATGTTCAGTGTAACCTGGGAAACCAGGCAGTTGAATGTTGGAGAGCAATGAAAAAGAGCTGAAAGCTTGGAAAGACAAGATGGACTAGCAATGAGTAAACAACTCAACTTATCCTTCTATTGAACAACAGATCTTCAGTGAAGTTATCTTAAAAAGATCTGCCTACATGAATGATTAATCCTGATCATTGATCAGCCAAGTTTCCAACGTCTCCAAACATACTAGCAGACAACACACACACACTAACACTAGTCTCTAGATGATAGAATATCCCGAGCTGGAAGACCCACAAGGATCACAGTCTCTGGCTCCACACAGCACCCCCCCATTCCAACTACATCTGAAAGCAGTGTTCAAATGTACCTTTAACTCTGACACTTGGGGCCAACTCAGAGACCTCAACCATTTCTCATACGCCTTGACCTTCAGACCCTCTCCCATATTTGTAGCTCTCTTGTGGAGGCTCTATTATAGTCTGATGTTCTTATACTGCGGGACCCAAACCCGCACAGAGTGCTCGAGATGAGGCTAGCACACAAGCAGACAACACAAGTCTTAAATGGTCCTGCTGCAGTGGTCTGCCACAGCTGAGTAACAGCTTCTCAAACACCCTATTTCTATTTTACATAAACAACATGATACAGATGCCAAAACTGTTTACAGTGGGACTTTTTTCAGTATCCACATGCTTTGTTTTTCCCACTGATTACCTTTACCATAGCCACTGCAAAGTACTTCACTTACAGAAACAACTTCTCTATTTAACAGCAACATATTTAACATCATAAGGAAGTCTTAAAATTTGATGCAAAGAAAATACAGTGCTGTACACCAAAAGATGAAATCAAGTAGATTAAGATTACTCAAGTGACAGCGGTTTCAGATGTCACTACCTGGACCAGACAAGCCACCTAACGACTTTCAGATGGAAAGTGGGCTGGATGAGAACCACCTTGATTTTCAAACAATGGAAAGCTAGTTGGTTCTAAATAGTTCACCAACTAGCTGGAATCCTTTTGTTGGGGAGAAGAACAAGATCAGAAAGAATTCTAGATAATTCAGAAAGCATTGTAAGCTTTCTCTGTAAACCATGAACAAGAAGACGGCAATCCTAGCACAAAATGATGGATCAGCACCCTGAGAACCAATAAAGAACACTGGCCCCAAAGCATGCAAAGTTCTTTGTGCTAAAGAAACAAAGCACACACTTGCAAATAAGTGTTTTTTAATCCATTCATATATACAAATCTCTTGGTGCTTTGCTGACACTCACAGAGCACCTGCCTCAAACATTCAGCTCCTGGTCTGCTATCAGTGTGACAAGGCTTAGACATAACACATTATTCAAACAGAATATTGTATATCGCTCACAGGAAGAAATCAGTTCAGAGACACAATGATGACAAAAATGCTGAAGAAAGAAAGGGATAAACAGAGCTAGTCTTGGAATCCAGAAATAAACATTGTAGATGTAAATCCACATAGGAATCAAAAGCTAGGTTTAATGCAACAAACAAATACAGATTCTCAAGACCTAGGTAAGTGCAAACATACCTTCAAAAATTTCACTTCTACTTTACAGGAGTACTCCATTTCTGTTTAGTAATTATTATTTTCAAGCCAACCTATCCATTTTGGTATCACACATAACCAGCTCTCTATTCATTTTCATGGATCTGAAAGTCTGCAAATAACTAATTCAGGCATATTTAACTACAGCTTTCAGGTAGGGAGAACAATACAGTTAATGTTGCAAAGTCAGTATCAACGAGATAAAGGCAGGTTACTTCTTTGCTTATAGCACTACAGTGTATCTTTACTACAAAACACACCACAGTCTCGTTTATCGAATCTCTATGTTAATCTCGATCTGTATCAGTACCCAAGTGAAGAAGCTGTTGAGAATGCATGAAAGAACGAAGTTGGGTCCAGCCTGCAAAAGCACACAACAGTGCTTTCCAATACATTTTGACAGCCCGAGCATGGGAGATCTCACCTGTAAGCACATTTTATCCCTCCACATTTCAGAGGGCTGAGCTTCACCTAGAAGTCACAAGGGATGTCAAAACTAAAGAGTTCAATACAAAGTGGCAACAACCATCAGCAATAATAAAAAACTATTATGACAAACTTAGCTGGACAGGACAGACAGGTAGGGAGCTTTCCTCGTAGCAAGGTTTCATCAGTAGCTTTAATGGATCTCTAAAGAGCAGCAGCTGCCAAATACCTTATGCCATAAGAAACAGATTCCATGCAGTACCTTTGCTCACCTGCTTTCAGAAAAAGTAATTCTGTCAAAACTAGCAGCTATACCACGTTAGTTGTTGTTTACTTTGAAAGCAGTCTCATTAAGACAGCCACTAAGTACAATGTGAAAGCTAAGGGAAGATCAGTGTTTTACTGTTCTTCTATTCAAACTCCTAGGGCATCCAGGCACGATTCCCACTTCTGAACTAACCACCTCTCCAATGATGAAATCTGTCTTAGAAGACTTGTGAAGGAACAGCAGAATACAGTTCCTACAGTGCCTACTGTTCTGTGGTAACTCCATTAAGGAGGAGCACCAAGCTGACACTCTTAAAAACCACAAGAAAGCCAACCACTGTGCTAAGCACAAAGCACTCTTCTACCTACACCACTGGCTCAAGCTAAAGAGACAGGTATATATAACAGAGCAATATCTACTGACTGTAAAGCAAAGAACTAAGATGTAAAATGACAAAAAGCTCTCATACTAGCAGAAACAAAGACCTTCTGAAGCTGCATTTGCATGATCACCTCTTTTAGCATTTGACAATACAAGCATTTAAACCCACTTCGTACTCCAGTCCAATGTTATGTTTTCCAACTCCAGAACCTGAATGCAACTCAAGTCAACTCAGGAAAAACATCACTTCAGAAAACTATTGGCCTCCGTCTCTGAAAAAGTTTACTGTATCTTTGCCAGAGCTTGATTACTCAAATCAAAATTAGAGGCATTAAAAGAGTGAATCTTGTGATTAAAAACAAAAAAAACAAAACAAAACAAAAAAAAACTCAAGATTTTCTTCTTTTTACTTTAAACATTATCATCATAACACTAACAAACATGGCTTTGAGGTGCTATATCCCATAAACAACCATTCAAAAGAACACCAGGGTTATTTAGTCTACTCTCAGCCTTACTAACAGGTCTTAGGGAGCATTCTGTACTATGCCAAGGCGAAATAACAGCAGCATTTAAATAAAGGCTTGGAGTTGTATTGAAACTAAAACATACCAGATTTTCACTTTTTAACATGCCCTCAAGCAACAGTAATCACCTGCAAGGGATAGACTCACAAAAATTATTCCCATTCTGCCATGGATTATCAGGCAGCATCAGACTACCACTGAAGTTGTATTATGCCTTTAAGCCCAACCAGACACAATACACACCTTCAACCAAGCAAAAGTACTAAACGTTTTTAAATTAAAATGACTGATTCTAAAGTGTTGTGATACAAATAGGCAGCCAGAAACATACTCTTCCCTCTCACCCCCCACCTGTATGTCTCAGGATTTGGACTTTGTAGTACTGAATGCTGGGGTGTCAGAGGAAAGAAAGGAGTACGTTCCTACCATTACATCAGCACTTTAACATTTAGGGGGAAAAAGAATGATACGCCAACAACACAGAATGAGTTAACAACACAGTCCTAATTCACACACAATATAATATTTTGTCAATTATTTTTCCTTTCTATCACACTCTTATTTTCTGGGATGTTACATTGACGTATTTGAAGGCCTCCCTCTTAGAACGACAGATTGCACACCTATAATACCTGAGACACTAATTAAGAACTTTTTTATATCTTTAAACTAACAAATCACTACCTGTGCTTATTTTTAACTAAAAAAAGCTTTGATTCCCAGGTGTTCCACTTTCTTGCCATGGATTACAATGCCCAGACACTCACACCTCAACACAGTGAATGTGCAGAAGGGAAATCTGTTCACTGAATACAAACAATAGGCAGCGTAATTGATTGTAAATCATAAGGATTAAATTTGGGGTGCATGTATTGGTTTATTTTCAATTGCTATTCCCCTTGCTCATGCTCATCCAAGTTACATCAGCCTTCCATGCACAAAACTAGTCAGATATAGAAAGGATTTGGATGAACCAAGAGAAATGACACAGTAGGAAAATAAATAAACAAACAAAACCACAGAAACCAAACTTTGGGAACATATGCTCACTTCCCGCTGAACCAAGCTTAGGCTTAGCAAGGCCATATGCAGCACTTTCATGCCCATAGCACTTCTGTGAAACAAGCTATCAAATCCTGTGGAATCTACAGTGTCTCACCAATCACAGTTGCTAACTTTCCTGAAACAAGTCTATTGTATCTGCTTCAGAGAACTGAACGTAGAAAAAGACAAGCACAAATATGATTAACAACATTATGCAGCTCTTGTCACGTTCAAGTTAATTCACCTTCACATTTAAATCCAAAAACGTGCATTCAAAAATACATATAGCTTGTTATAACACTACTGGCACAACATAACCAGGAAAGCAAGCTAAGAAAGACTGTCATATGGTAGCACACCATATTGTCTGGAGGAGAGAAATAAGGGTGTGATAAGGAAACCTAATTAACTTCATGGATTGTGAGTTGAACAGGAACCAAACTTTCAGTTCAGCAGGTGGAAAAGAAAAGCTGATTTCCAAGATGTTGGTGAGTAAATAACAGGACTTGACAAGAGCCCAAGTACAAAAACCAAAGGGGGATTAAAATGACACAACAGCGAGGTGAGAGAACAGCGACTACCTGAAGATAAAGGGGGAGTAGGGGGAGAGAGATAAGGATTTAGAATCCAACAATTCTCAACTAAGTCATATAATAGTAAATTAGCCATATATTACTGAGTCTTTTCCTAATTTTCAGCATCTGCATATGCTAGCTTCACAACAAAAAGAAACTTTGGTCATAGTGATGAATTTGAACACAGCCAACTATTTCTACATTTACCATGATCTATACCTCTAAAGTAACCTGCCCCTAGATAAATTCCCAGAAGTGCTGCCTACGCTTTGTTTAAACATTTTTAGAGGTAAAGTTTGAAGAAGTACTCAATATTTCCAGCTGAGAAGAAGCAAAGACTTAAATACTTACCTTATAAAGGTGAAAAATATTTTTTCAAATAACACTAACACTTGAACAATCAAAACACCCTGAGGAAAAAAAAAACACTTTTTTTTTTTAATTAAAACACTTGAAAAAAAGGTAGCTAAACTCCTTGATAGAACAAGGTGATGAACTCAAAGGCAGCACTCTTGTTGGACAGGTGAGTGCTTTTTAACCAAGTTTATTTTGTATATTGCACAAGCTGTACATCTGCAATGCTTCAAATCAACAGAGCAAGACTATGCAAGGGCAGCTAAAAATCAAAAGAGCAAAAAGCCACAATATTCTTCAGTCATTTGGTTCTAAGTATGCACTAAAGAATACTCTAGGACCTTCTTCATTAGTTTGTTTCTTTCAAGATGTGAAAACAAAGGTAAGGCTTGTGAAGAACAGTTACCTAAATCTGCATGCAAGTACCACAGGTACTTGGAACTGCTCTAAAATAATTCTTATTAACACTATAGAACAACCTAACCCTATAGCTGAGGCAACACTGGAATAAACATATTAATATTACATTAAATGAAGACATATAATTAATTAATACAATATAATAATATTAACCATTTTATTGCCACAAAATAGAAGATAAGTAACCACCAATGGCAACCTGAAAGAAAGAGCAGTCTTTACAGTTGGCTTAAAATACAAGAATACATAGCTCACAGGAGTTTTCCATTGATGCTTTTATACAGAAGCAAAACAAGAAGCTCCCACTCTCCCCAGCCCACTTACACCCACAGCAAAGCTTACTACTTCTCTAAACATAACAGCACAGCAGCTTATGGATAATGAGGAGTTTAAAACATCTTTTTGTTTTGCCCCACAGAAGGGAACATCTTACAACATATCCTCCTTCACATGTATAGGCACATGGAAGAGACAACCAGTGGCATAAGGGCAGGAGCAGAACAACTGAGTCAGCCTTTGAGCAGTGACACAACATCCTGTGTCACTACAACTAGAGTTATTTAATTTATGCAAATTACACAGTTACTAAGTTACACACACACACAAGATACCCCACACACTCAGAGAACATCACGCTAACCATCTGATTTGTATTCTTACTTCTAGCATAGAAATGCTACACTGCTCAGCTGTTTTTAGAGTGAAAAGTTAAACATGCTGAGGGATCTACTATTCAAATAGAATTTTCTAGAGCATTTCACTCTTTCCGTAGCCAGTGATTTTCAAGCTTGCCAAAAACATGCCTAACTGAACTATATACCACATAAAATGGAAATTTCTTCTTTACTTTTCCCCAGCTTTCAGCAACAGGTAATCACCTTGCCTGGAGAATTTCTACTTATAATTCTTGGTCTTAATCCCATAACTGCTCTGCACTGGTAAAGCCCTACATCATCACTGCAGTCCCACTGAAGTTGACAAAGCACCTGCCAGCAACACAACCTTGCTGCAAGATCAAAAGCATCTGTGCTTCAGCAGTGATGACACATGGAATCAAACTCCATAACTCATGTGAGGTTATAAAGCACATTATGTTCATTATGGCACCAGGTGCAAGGGAGATATCTTCTGCCTAACTCACACACTGAAGAGAGAAGCAACTACATATCTTAAGGCACAGCACATACATATTCATTACAATTCAAGGACATGACAGAAACTCCAAGAAGTGATTACACCCCTGGTGGCCGTGGGATTAAGGCTAACAGTCATTTTGTTGTAAATTCCCAACCCTTTAAGAGGAGGGTAGCCTGAAGACGCTCCCATTGATGTTATGCTGAGCCGACGTAACCGTTTTGCCATTTTAACTTCAAGACCAGGACATCTATTCGCCTTTCTTATGTTCACTCTGATAACAAGCTCCATGGCCTCCTCCGTGTTTCATTCCTGAGCTTACATTTACCCAAGCCTCTGTCCTTTAGCTTGTGTCCACTCAATTTACATTCTCATGATTCAGTTATTTATTTCCACTCCATTTAAACATCACTCAAAATATTTTGAGACACACATGCGAAACAGAGGGGAAAGTAAAGAATGCAACTTTTCAGGTAATTGCTGCTGCTTAAAGTTTTGAGATAAAGCAGGAAGTTTAACGCTGCACTTTCCTCTTTGTTTACAAGCTGCTGTTGTTGCATTCTCATAATGGCTTAAGAAAAAAACAAACATAATTTGCAAAGCCCTAACAGCTTCCACGTGTTGAAACACTCATTTTCTTCAGGAATTAAATCAGTTTTGCCCTCAGGTGCTCAGAGCTGTAAATAATTCTGGCAACTATGACTTTTTGGATGTATTTTGGAGTCTGAAATCTGTTCTACATGCTGTGTAATGGACCTTATGCCACAATTTCATCAGGGCAGTATTTCTGGCCCTTAAGACAGAGATGAGGGACAGCACATTGGATAACTAGAGGATTCGCTAGCTACTTGTTAAACCGGCAGATTTTAGTGTCAAATTGAAAAATCATTTCAGCAAGCATTGCCCTGCTGAGCGGAAGAGTTCTTAATAGCAGCAAAAGAAAATGCTGGAAAAGCTCTCAGGATGAGAGCATCTATGGCAAGCAGGTTAAAGACAGCAAGGATAGTTCTCCCTAGATAGATGAAGCTGCATGGGGTCTGGCAGCACCGAAACAAGAGACAGCTGCCACAGCACAGGCTCCGAGTCTACGTACATCCTTTTGTGACTACAACCCGCGCATCTGAGGGTAAAGAACAGAAACGCCAGAGGCGCGCCTACCTAACAAAGACTAAGCGCAGGGCAGCGGCTATCTCTATCTCCATGCGTGACCCCGCAGCGCCCGGGTCACGGGAGCAGAGCAGCGCGGAGCATCCTGCCGGCACCGCCCGCCTTCAGCACGGGGACAGCACGAACCCTCCGCAGAGGCGCGGAGCGGCAACCGGACGGCCCCGGCTCACCGTC
>VXAB01009646.1:8285-120285 GCA_013399175.1 Odontophorus gujanensis
AAAATCTGTATAAATACAAAGAAGAAAACTTTACAGAAAATTCTCATTTGATGGGTTCCCCTGGATCCAGTATCTCTCAGTGTAACTGTACATCATATGCCTGGGTCCAGAAGGCCAAAATTTCCCCTGAAGGAAAGAACACTGTGCCTCCAACACTGCCACCATCTGCAGCACTTGGCAACTATTTGCAGATGTGATGATTCCTGGGTGCAAAGAGGGTGATACACAGGAACATCTTTACCTTTTGACCCTGCCCAGAAACAATTTCAATCTAGCATACAAACTAAGCTTGTTCAGAGTATGTCTTATAATTGCACAGCGCTTGCACGTGCTACACACAATGAATAGAAAGCATCAAGAAATAAGGGATTGTTTTTAATAATCGATTGATTTAATAATCAATAAGTATATTCAAGAATAATGCAAAGTAAAACATCACAATGTTTGTGCAAATGAACACACTTGCACTGAGTACTATAATGTTTCACATTAAATTGTAATGGCTCTTAGTAGCCTGAAGTTTTGCTTTAAAAATGCATTTGTATTTTCCCCTGGGTTAAAATAGCCAACAGCATGCTGGCTTTTGGTATTCTGGCTCTGATGTGTAAGCCCTAATAAAGCCTCAGGAATAAACCATAGCATAAATTCTCCTGCTTATGAGATTCTTAATGACATGGGTGTCCAACCTTTTGGCTTCCCATGGCTGCATTGAGTAAAAAGGAATGATCTGGGGCCATATCTATGAAGATTGCTTGGAAAGTAATGCCTTCTAGTTATTTCCAAGGAAACTACAACCAATACAAAATGCATAATAACACTGTTTAATAGAGCAAATTCTCAGCTAAAAAATGCTATTTTTCAACACAGCCACAACTGCTAGCTATGCATTTTCACTGCACGCCTGTTGAGGTGATCCAGTGCTGTCACCGCTGCTGAAACACACCACCCACAAACTCACTGTGTTCACATCCACTGTTTGGTTTCCACTACCGTTCAGAAAGCATCAATGAAAGTTAGTTGGTGTCATGCTTTCCACATGGAGGAATTCAATGACACGCCTTTGCTTCACGTGTACTTCCATGTCTGATGCCATTGTGTCAGACTGCCCCTCTGCTACCATCTGTCACGTGGAAAGAAAATGTAGCAGAATATTTGTAGGAAGGTTCAGCCTCTACTTCTGTATCACCAACATCTACCTCTGACATTGTGGGCCAAAATGATAAAATAGGAGGCACTACTTTCAGAGCAACCCTCAGAATATATGTAATACAGATAATATATATAAATGACAAAGCTTTTTTATTATTATTTATTATTTATTTATATTTAAAACGTTTCAAAAGAGCCACAATACTATAGAACTATTGGGTTATGTGACCTTGCTTTTGTGAAACTAACACATCACTTTGATTTGATAGCAGTGACTGCAATTCTCAGCGAGTTCTCCAGGTGCTTGTCAGAGATTTTTTGAAGAGATTTTACTCTTCCAGTGTTTCATCCTTGAAAACAGTTGTTCACAAATGTATATACTGCCCAAAACAATGACATAAACAAGGTATAATTGTGAAGGGTTATCCTTCTCTGGTAAGGTAGGGCTTATAGGTTGGACATGCCTGCTTAATGATAGTTCAGCAGTCGTAATTTTCTTGTTGCTTTGGTTGTCAGTAGTTACCTTGCTTAAAAATATTTCTACAGTCCTAATGAAATGCATTAATATGGAGGTTTATCATTAATAATTTTATAATTATAATTTTATAATTAATAATCTGCCTTCTTAGGCAAACTGAAAGAATTCCATGCCCCTGACTCTTGGACATACTGTTGCACTGGATTGTTGAATACAGATGTATTACTAAAACATAAGATTTGAAACCTGACTTTGTTATTAGAAATTAAATAAAACATCAATTGCTGTAGAAGAGGGTGGAGAGAAGTAAGCCAAATGTTGCTCACGTAAAGGAACACCCCATCCTATTAGGGGTGCCTATTTACACTTACCATTTTTATCCTTTCATCTGTTTATGATTTTCTATATAATTACATTGCTTTCTTTTGACATGCAGTCCTTCTGGCAAGAAAACCTCTGTTAGGGAGATATGATATTCTGTTTATTGGAAATTAGCCCAGAAAACCAATGCATTTTTTATTTCATTAGCCATTATTGGCATTTTACTATTTCCAGTATTCCAGAACAGAATCTAATCATGAAACAAACTTAAATGGTATGAGTAGATCATTGTACTTTGTGGCTAACCTGAAACCTCAGGATATATCTGCAGTGCAGTCCCTGCTGAGGCTACAGCTTGTGCAAGCTAGCTTTAAAACAGCTGATGTGGACCTGGCTAGCAGTTAAACAGTCTAGTAGTCCATACTGTGAACAAAATATACCCAACAATTGTCACCTCTTGTAGACAGTAGCAATTAATTGTCTCGGGAGAAGTATGCTCCTAGTTATTTCCATAGGGATCAGCCTGAGAGTCTCTGCCCAGGAGTCTGATGCTACCCAGAAGGCAGCTCTATATGCGCTGCAGTTCACAGCATGGCATTTCAAGCCAAATAATTAACAGCCTCCATAGCATTTCAGGCTCAGTTGTACCTGGTCAACGATTAAAGATCCAAATATTTACTTGGGAGTTAATCTAGGCTGAGCACTGTCAGCTGCTTTCCCTTTCAGTTCCAGTTAAGGCAAGTCATTCCACGGTGTTTTGTTTTTTGTGTCCCTGTGAAGGCACATCACTCTTTTAACTGACCCTTGGGGGCCCCATGTACCTGTTCCAGATCTTTCGGACCCCTTTCCTGGAAACATCTGCCTAACTTAATGTTGTACCAGACCAGGGTTAGAGGCAACCTTACAAGTTGCACCAGAAGTCTCAAATACAACGCTTTCTTTCACTCTCCACGTATACTTACTTATTTATTATACTTACATATTGATATATGACAATATTTGAGTGCAGTAAATTAAGTAAACACACCACTCTGAGAAGTTCATATTTTTACAGCTTTGATATAATCATAAACAGCAATACAACCTGTATGTAAAGCTGTGTGATAAGGAACGCGGAGTTCCTTATAGTCTACAGAAATTGAAAAAACAGTACCTTCCTTGAAACACAGAATCTGAGAAACTGAATGTTATAAGTGTGAAAAGGACGATACACACTGTTGCCAATAGTAAGGAATTTATTGAGCAAGCAATAAAAGAGCGAAACAGCTCTGATTAACAAGTACAGAACTTATTTTTATCACACTGAAAAAGCAGTTAAGCTGCTCAGAGCAAGATATAATTTAGCAGAGAAGTATTAGATCTTCATTTCTTATAATATGTATTATTATTAACTCATTTCTTGCAGATATTTTGGATTTTCAGATATACACTGAAGTTCGAGATGCATTTAGACTATTTCATTTCTATCAACTGAAAAATCAAAAGCAGTACTACAGTAAGTATACAGTCAGCCAACCTGGGAGAAATTCATATCCACTTCAAGAATGAGTCAAAGGCAGTTAACCTACTTAATTCCATTAAAACTTCAAAAACAAATTGAGACGGGGAAAATTATGCCCAGTCTTAAGCAACTCTGTGTATTTGGGATTAATTTATACCCATAAATACCTGAAGTAGTTGTTATCTGTCTCATACAGAGACTTCCTGTAAGAGCTGACGAGAGTTTCTGTACAGCTCATCTAGAAGTACGATGTGCAAGCTGGCCACCTTAATGTGAATCAGTATTAGAGGATGAAGGCACACTTGTAATCATTTGATGAGATTCTGAAACGTTCTCACAAAAAGAAGAGAGCGAAGTGCTGCAAAGATATACATGGCTTTTGGCTCTGTCAGTGCTCAGACCTGAGGGCACACTAGAAGCAGAGAATTGATTCAAGCTTCAGGTAGACAAATAGTTCCACTGCAGTAGAATAGAGCAGAAGGCACTGGTGGGCAGACTGAAATTAATGCACTAAGAAAGGAAGACACATTAAGACATTTCTAACTGGTCACAAGCCAATTTCCCAGTTAGTAATATAAAATGAATGGATGTGCAGTATGGCTATAGACTGGAGTGATTATCTAAAACTCTTCCAGTCATTTACCAGCAATAGCAGCATTTCACATGCCACCTACTATGAAGCTCAGGAGAGACTGGCCATTAAGAACCACAGGAATCTCAAGGCATACATATTATTTTCATCCATGTTATCAGTGCTGGAAAAAATAAGATTCCACAGGGGATCTGAGCTTGATACCTGCTTTGTTCTCACACTTCTCAGTAAATTCACCGCCAGTGCTTCCCTGTCTCTCACAGTGACTCCATTTCCACTCATATAAGTGGGTCTAACAATACTAATTTGTATTTACTTTACTGCACTTATGATATATCATATGTATCTACATTTGCAAGAGGAATATTTAGAAATATTTATAGAATTCAGTGACCAAATGACTTCAGTGTATTTAAAAATCACTCCAGTTCTGAATTAATGTATGTTGTAGGTATTTCTACAATGAAAATTCCTCAAGACAAGGAATTCAGTTGCTAAAGGCAAAGAAAGATATAAATAAAAAAATGTTTTAAAAGTCAGAAAACAGAGACTCCACAGTTTGAAGCTTCTGATATCAGCTCAAGTTTTACGTAGATGTGTGAGAGTAAGATAATCAGCTTGTTTAAGCATAAGCCAAACTTGCATTTCCATGTATCATTTATACAACAAATAAATGTCTTACAATAATTTTGTAATAACTATTACATTTTTAAATGATCTTTTATGTGTCAGCTAGAAACACAAGGAGAAGTTCAATGCAGTTTCAGCAAAAAATGTGCCCTGGCCAGTTTGTTCTATTAGGAATTTAAGCAGTCTACTAGACCACTAGTATGACAACTAATGTTACCACAGGGCACTGCAGAGTGGATTAAGGACAGAATTATTTCCAGCTTTAACTCTTGGTATGAGTCAAGCTCTTCACATTACTTAGCATTTGTATTTGCTTAGGTTTAATAATACATCTTCAGTTGTTTGAGGGCAAAAACAAAACAGCCAATTTACTAGAAATGCTTGAGCAATGAGTATTCAATTGATTTGATTCTTTGTTATTTAAAGGTACTGCCATATAATATTTGAGCTCCTCAGAAACATTAATTTTACCTTCCCACAGGACTACAACATGAGGCAGTGTTGCTCCCTGAGGTGAAAACACAGGCCTATATTTTCAGTGTCTGAGCTTAGATGTGGTGCACTGCAGCAGAAATGTGCCTGTCCAAAGGGAAAAAAGAAAAAAAGAAAAGAAAACAAATCTAAAGCCCACAGTGTCTATGGATGTGTGCCAGAAAAAGAAATTCTGATGAGAAGACTTGCTAGAGATCCCAAGGGATGTCTTGGGCACAAGTTCAGTCTTTTCCTGGGACACATCACAGTATAAATCTGAGGTTCACAGAAATACCGCAGGACACCTCTTGAGATCATTATTAGCTCCTCAAATAATGTAAATATGCCAGTTAGCCTGAGAGGAAATGCAGCCTCATGCACACACTGCACAGGAAACCAATACAGTATTAATCACTTGAGCCTAATTCTGTTATTCAGTTCACGAGTAAGGAACAGGCTGCTATGTTTTATCCTCAGCAGCTATGTTTCATCTCACTCAGAAAGCCGTAGCAAGAATAGGGAGCTGGTAGAATGGATTGACGCCTGTGAAAATAATGCCTTCTCCAAATATATTTTACTCAGATATATTTTTGCAGGCTTACAGGGAAAACTACTTTTGTTTTATGAAGTCTGGCTCCTCAGGTGCTAGGTTTGACATACCATTTGGCATGTGGGTGTGACCAACTCTGCCCTGAACAACAGCCAGGTATCCATTTGATTTCTGAAGTGAGAAAGAAAATGTCCACTACAAGTACGATTCAGAAGCTTAATTTTACGTTTTCTGTTTGGTGCATACACACCAACTCTTCTCTTGTTTGCATCCATGCTCAGTTCCAATGCATATTTCAACCAGGTGTGTTTCTATGCATATTTGCAATAGAAGCAGTTCTCAAGCAGAAGGGTAAAGGCAAAGGGGAATTACAGTTCCCCAGCATAAAATATATTAAATGTTTTCCATACAGAGCAAGAGAGAGAAAGAGAGGAAGAGTCCAAGACCCCTCACATGGCTGGCAGATGCCCTCAGGCCATAGGTGCAGAATTCTGTATTTGTGCTAGAAAAGGCCCTCAGGAATATGCCGAACTGCCATTAACTAATCAGTGAGCAGCAAACACAGAGTAGCTGCTCCTACTGCCTTCAATAGGAAATGCCCCACAGTGAATCTTTCATTGAATTCCCAAAGACTGTTAGGTATAGGGAGAATTTTATAGCATGCTGTGAATTCGTCTGCACAGAGTAACTATTTTGAAGGCAACTCAAAAATAGCACTGTGAATTGTTAGGATGCAGACAATACAGCTCCATGTCATCTGGCAGTCACTCTGTCAGTAGATGACATGTCAGGTGGATCCAGAATTTCTCTCTTACTCCCTGAGGCATGCTCACATAAAGCCCAACCACACTTACTCTACAGTGCTGGAAGAATAATGCAGTATTTTAAGAGCCCACATATGTTGGTTACTGCCGGCTCATAGTAAGAAATACATGTGAAGGAAAGCAGAGGTTTTGTTCTTCTAGATGGAACCATTTGCCTGGCAGCTGTGTGAAATATGTTGGTCACACAATGAGTTATCAATCTCTTGAAGAACCAGACTAGCACTAAGGTATAGTCAAGAAGAGATTTATATCAAACTTTGCCCTGAAGCACCTTATAATGTTTCACAGAGCAGCTCCAGCAGAGGAATTGGTGGCCATGAAATGCAAATAAAATTGAACAGGAGTCCCAGATATACCAAAGAACCTGCTGTTTCCAATAAAGTGAACATGAAATGCAGTGTATGCTTTTGCTTATTGCTGGTAGTAGTATTAATATATGTCATTATATTTTATTTCAGTACTCTAAACTGTTGAACTGAAAACAATTTGTACCTGTTGTTGCCAGGAAAATAAATGAATATATGCATTTTGAACAACTAGATACAAGTATAGATATCCATGTATAGATGATGCATGAGTTTCCCCCCGGGTGGTTAGCACAGAACTAGAAACATAAGCCAAATATCTACAACTTGCTCCCTTCCAAGGAATAGCCCAGGAGAGGCCTCCACTCCCAAATTTCTTCTGCATGAGACATTAAGAAGATCTCAGATCCCTGGGATATTTGTCTAATTGTTATTCCTGATGCCATGAGAATGATTCAGCCACTAAAAGAAAGTCCTTAGGAATAAAATGCAACAATCACGTTTTATTTCTTCTCCATGGAGTTTGTGATACTTCTCAGGTCTTTGTCTGCTGTTTCAGAGAAATTAAAAAATACTGTGCCGTCTGATCATGAGATTTCTTTCTCCCTTTGTCCACCTTCCAAAACACAATTACTCCTCTGGGGAGGTAGATTGCCTTCATCTATTTTAGTGATACCATACGCAGATCACTAATTTTCAGGGATTTTTGGTGCTTTGTTTTCGTAACTATCACTGAAATCCTTTCCAAACCAACCAAATCAAAATGCACCATCCTTCATTAAATGCCATTTGAATTGTGTCATCATCAAGAAGGCACTTTTATTAATTTGCATTTTGGAGCTAAATCATGCATCCGCATGTATTCCTTCTTCCTTCCGCTTACATTCCTTCAAAAGCTTCTGAATAAGTATGTTTAGGTACCCAATGTAGATACTCTGAATTAGGGAGCTCCAGAGGACATTCTATCTCCCCAGTGTCTCCAGGAAGAAGCTGGGAAGATCAGCTTCCCAGTTGGTAATTATTTATTGTTATTATCAGTTATTCTTATAGAAAAAGGAGCTGTATGTGGGAAAGGAAAAAAAATTAAGAAATCAAATAGTTATATCTCATATATTGCTGAAGGTAACTAAGTTCCTTTATTCAATTATTTAAATATATATATATGTATATGTTAAGTGTGATTCAAAGGGCCTTAACAAGTATTCAAAATGTGGTTTGATGAAACAATAGCAGCTGTGTGCTGCATTTTTTAAGATTTTCTTAATCCTAGAAATAGTAGAAATGGTGAAACACTAAATAAACATTGAAACACGTTTAACAGAAAGGGGTCAGTCATGCATGGGATCCAGAGCTAGTTTATCACACCTCATGACCCTTTGAACTATACACACAGTGTAGCTTCAATAGTATTTCTCTGTGACTCAGTTTGTTCAACTAATGACTAAAATGTCACAAGGAAATAAAATTAAATTATTCTAAAAATTACAGAATTTTAAGATAGTAGCCCAGCTCTGAATTTTTATCCCATCAGCAAAATGCACTTTTCCTGCTTCACCAACAGACTTCCATGTGTTGTCCTCTTGGCTTAGATGCTCAAATATGGATTAGCCTTTTTGTTCTTGATAAATGTGTTTGAATGTCTCTACCATTGAATAGAAAACACATACAATCAGTCCCAAATACACCAAATATTCTGGGAATCAGTCAACAGATTTTGATGAGCTAGAAGAAAGGGAGTAATGAAGGACTTGCTGACACTTCAGCAACTGATTAATAAAATCTTTTACTATTTCCATCATTGTGGTTGACAGTAGACCAGGGAATCAAAGAAGTCTAAGGGAAGACTGAGGGAAGTACCAACAACTGTAGGAAAGTGACAGGAGAAAGAAATATAGTACTGGAACAAAAAGAGCCTATGGAATGGGTAGTGCACACAGCTCACAGGATCTTCACAGTGTGTTGTGTCCTAGTGGTGCTGAATATGGAATATAACAGAAGAACTGTCTTTAAAAACATCTGAAAAATACTTCTCTTAAAAGTCAACTTACAGTGTTTTGCCAATGCAGTGCACCACATACTATAGGCTATGATACTGTAGTATTTGTACAACAGTGAGAGAAGTATTTATATTCCCATTCTTACACAAAATCACCTCCACATAATGGAAAAGACTCACAAAGATTTGAGATTATATCTCACTAAATAATGCAAGGGTAGATATACCAGTTGCTAAAGCTTCAGCCAAGAAAGACCCATGTGTGCTGCTTTACAGGTAGTGTTTTTGTGAAGAGCTCTTTAGTAAGTCTTTGGGGAGTTTTGCAGCCTCCTGGATGAATCCTTCATCATTCATTAGGATTAGCTTCTTTCATGTGAAAATACATCAGAACTTTTTTAAAAGGCTAAGTACTTAAGGTAGGAGAATGAAGTGTGACATTCTTCAGTGACATATATTGCACCAGGACAGAGCTGTCTCACATGTACAGCTACAGATTCACTTTTACTAATACAACTTGCAGCACAGCTTGATGCAGAGTTCTCAGTGTTAAGGGAGAAAACACAGAACTGAGGGGCAACTGATTCATTAAATTATCTTTTCCTTTTAACACACAAGAAAAAAGTACTTTGTGACTGTCATATTCATGTTACAACAGCTTTTCAGAAAATAATACCTTTCTCCATATTTTTCACCCAACCACTTTATACTAAAGTGCTTGCATGCACATTTAATATGAGAACAATTAACATCTGTTTTCTGTGCACATGAGCATAGCCTGAAGTCCATATGATAGCTGTTAAGTAAAAAGGACATGAGTTGCAGCAAAGTATTTCCTACAGTGTCCAAGCATGAAAGGTTTACTCAATGAGGCAAAAAAAAAAAAGGGCTGAGCAAAAGAAAAAGGTGTGGATTTCTTAGCCAGCCAGCTGTTTGTGAACTGATGTTGTTTTTCAATAAATATTAAACGTCTTCATTAGAAAATGCTGTGGCCTTGATTCTGTGCCATCAGCTATGCTTGCAGGCAGGAGCTACATTAGTTCTGATGGGCCTTTGCCTCCCTACACTGATGACTAATGAAGAATGGAAGAACATCCCCAACAACTTCACAGATAATCTTTATTACCTGAAGGCAAGAAGATTCTCCAAGTTTGAGGCCAAAGCATGGCAGCTTGCTCAAAATCTCACTCATCGTTCAGGAAACACAAGCAAACCCAAGAGATAAAATCAAGGGGTTGTAATCAGTTTTCCAGTCAGATGACAGTGTAGATGGGGTTGTCTGTTAAGTGACATCAGAGACATTTATTCAGCTTTGCAGCATAGAGAAGGAGTCTCCCAGACATTTATGCTCCTGCTCTGTTTGAGAAAGACCCATGGAAACAGGTACATTTGCGGTTTCAGGATCCAACAACATGATTCAACATCTTGAAGCAGTTCTTTTGGACAGATGCTTCCCCATTTTGAATTACAGGATACAACCCATGAGAAATGCAAAAGGAAGAAGTCTGGTATCAGTTTTCAATGTTTTTTCTTTTAGTTACACTCACTCATATGTCTGTTCACATCCGTTGTATAATTACTATGTCCCAAGGAATGTGACCACTAAAGAGCAGAAATAAACAGTACAGTTAGGAATTATAACTCCAGATCCTGGTCTCTAGAGAAAGGACAGAAGTTCTCTCAAAGAGTTGTTCACTCTTTTGTGACCTTTTGTGACTGGAACAGAAGTCTGACCCAAAACTATGAGTGTGGATGTGAAATCAATCAAAACTGATATGTGCTTGGTCGTCACCTAGGCACAGCTCTCTTATGCAGATTTTGTCCTCTTGGAGAAATAAATCCTTCTTTTCCCCAGTGACACTGAGCCTAAAGTGTTTGAAATAATGAAAGGGTTTCTATTTCTTCAGTTTCGGGATTACTGCTCAATTGAGACTGTAAATGATTTAAAAGCATAACCTACTGAAAATGCTTAACTCTGAGATTGCTAAGAACTGACCCAGGAGAAAATCATTTAGCTCTTGCATGCTGTTGTTTTTCTCTGTCCTACAAATAGAAAACCTAGTTCAGTTGCCTTTGAAATTAACAGCAGTATCAGACTTAGCAGTCTAGAACTGCAAGGAAGTATCAATCAAATAGCTTTAATTATTCACATTCTTGCCTTGCTCACTTATTTCTCTGTCCTCATTTTCCTCTAAGTAATGAAAACATCTGCTGATTTTTGTCTTGGAGTATCAAGCAAATTTTCTTATTTTCTGCAGGTACTGGTCATAATCTTGTAAGTCTAAGTAATGTAGAGATGACTATAACAGTGTGATCTAAGCTTCCACAGAGACTTGACTGATAAATTGACCATATGCATGCACTGGGTGCAAGGAAGCACATTTTTGACAGTGGTCTGTGATTAGCATTAAAGTCTTCATATGAGCAAACATAGCTTCTTTCTAAAAGTGGAGCTAGTGCCTTTTCTTTTGAAGGTTTCTCCCTTGTGCATGATGCAAATATACCCTAAGAACGCATGTAAAAAATAAAAAACTTCACAGTAAAAGATGGCATGCCACAGCCTGTTCTTTGTGCCACTTGCAGGCATTTTTGTCACACATAAAATTTTTGTTCTCATTATTATTGTTAACAAGAGTAGTTCCTTTGGTTGTTAACCAAAAGATGTATTTTAGCAGTTTTTATTGCAGATGATAAACTGGTAAGTTGCATTGAAAGAAAAGGTTCTCAAGCCAACTTGAGTTTGAAATTCTAGTGACAATATTTCTGGTCTCAGAAACAAGTAAAAATACTATGAAAATTTCTATATAACCCACCAGGACGATGATCAACCATTGAAATAATACAAAACAAAATTTTATTAAATAAGTAGGAACCATCAGTGACAACTCCTCATGGACAGCAAAGTTATCAAGTGAGAAGTGCAACGCATCTGCCTGGCAAAATATGGCAGAAGAGACTTCAGAAATCTTTCTAAGGGAATCAAATAACTTTTGTCATATGTACAGGAAGTGTGAGAATTACAGTGATGTTTCCTCTTTCTTCCCCAGTGGCATCTTCCTCAACATATTAGTTTCCACAGAATTGGTACCCTATGAAATCCCATGAGGGAACAGAAATCAGCAGCGTCCTTCTCAAACAATCTGAACTAAGTCGATAATTAAATTATTATTGCTGGACAATTCAGCATAAACCCTCAAAATACATCTCAAAGTATGCAAGACATGTTCTCTTGTTTGAAATCGTGCTCTTATCCTCTGTTAAATTAACCTGTAATGGGAGAAATCATTTGCTACTATAGTGAACATAATTCAAAAATAGGTAAAACAGATGCATGTATATAGGGTGCTTGACTAGGAACCTTCAAACATCTATAACACTTCCAAATACCATTTTAAGAGAAGCAGAATGTGTCAAAATCCCATTTCCTCATTAGCAGGGAATTTTTCAGTTTGAATATTCTACCTGCCACCTCTTCTACTTGCCTAATTCTTTGGACAACCTTCCACCTGAGCACTAGAAAAATTTGCAGACAACCAAAGAGATGATCAGCACAGTTTCATTTCCTCTTGCACTGCCACATACTTCTGCCAAAATGCAACTGCTAAGCACAAAAAAAAAGGTCTTTCCTTCCCTCTTCTCATGTCTTACTGCAGAGAAGTTCCAGAAGGGAAGGTTTCCTGCAGGGAACTCTGCAGTACTCTTCGCTCTGCGCTTGGTAACTGGTATTTGTGCTGTGCTCTATTGGAGTGGGGTGAATAGAAAAGGGAGAGCAAGAGCTATGCATTCTTTAATAACTGGACTAAAACTACCTCTTTATAAAAAAGATACATGGTGCTTCGATTTGTAGCTTCCTTGGAAAAAGAAGAAGCAGACTCTTTTTCTTCTGTTTTGTCTTTGTTAGATAGGGAAGATTTTTTTGTTTTCTTTTCTTTTTTGAAAAATGAATCCCTATACATCTTGGCACTTTACATTAGTACACTTTCTTTTTCTTTTCTTTTTTTTTTTTTTGCCATGTTTTATTTTTTAAACTTAACCTGTTGATAATCCTAAAAGCAAATGAGGAGAATGCAAAAATCTCACCAGCACACAGTCATGAGACCGCGCTCCCTGAGTGACAGCATTTTGGGAAACCTGGAAGCATAGGAGCAGCCTAAATCCCTTGCACATTTTGAAGAGGTACTATAATTTGAATCTGCTTCATTATAAAAGGGCAGCCATTAGGAGAGCCAAACCACATTAATGTAGCCTTGGGCATTTTCATACATTGATTAAATACTGTTTAATGTCTCAAAATGAGAGAAAGAAAAAGGAGCTCAGGAAAGCCCAAAGGACTAAAGCAAATCAGCATGGTAAATAAATCTGCAGTGATTCTCTCATAGAAAACAGAGTTATTTAGATAGGAAAATGACAAGGAGCAATGTGCATTAGGAAATTTCTAGCATCTGCTTATTCATCCTAATTAAAAGTATTAAATGCACTCAGCACATGTAACAATACCTTAATTATTGTCATCTCATGTGAGAAAAGTCACATTTTATGGCACTGTGCATTCTAACTCATCTCCCATCACATGGAATTCTTCATTCCATTCTTCCCATTTTCCCAGCATATTTGCTGTATCTAAATATTAATTGACCTTGCACACTAAAAAAAAAAATCTCCCTTAAAAATAATTTGTATAAGACAAAAGCAATTAATGTATAAGTGAACAGAATTAAATGCAAAATTACAGCAAACTTACCTATTAATCTGATATCTTTGTTCTTGATAGGTATCTTGAGGATAAATGAAAAGTGACTATTCATTTGAATATTCTTTGTGAGCATATCTTTGAAGATATGAATTTTGGCTCTTGCATGTTGCCTAGATTGAGCTCATTACTGTTTAGAACAACAGTTTTTAGAGCATTAATTCTGCTCCGAATAAAGTGAATGATGAAACACTTCCCATAGTGTTAGTAAGATAGTCCACTGTGCCGACACTGCCTTTCTTCTCTGAAGGAGAGCACATTGATCATATTTCCAGGAGTCCTGGTTACAAGGATGTACTCTCTGCTACTCCCGTTCAATGAATCATGAATAAAAGTTTGGGATCGGTAATTTAGGAGTACAGCATAGACATGGTAATAGGATTTTCCACTCTAACTTGGTGATTAGTTCACAATTTGAAATAGTTGAATTTTAAAATCTATGAAGCTATCAGAAAGCATGTTATTTATTAGCATTGAGGTTTTAATTAATGCTATTAGTACAAGATGAAATTCCAGTCAGAAGATGACTGAATCCACACTACGTCATCCATCTGAGCAGATTTTACATCAGTATTCTCCACATTCCGTCACCAACATCTCTTCTGTTTCTCCGCAGTAGTTTTCTGGATGTGGCAGGGAGAAAATGTGCTTATTCAGAACATCTGGGAAAACTTCATATTCCCACTGTTTGTGCACACACATTTTGGAAGTGCATTTAATTACTGAACTCCATCTCTGGCTTCCATGGTTCCTTTTTATTCTGTCCACAGACGTGTACTTCTCACTTGACTGGGAGATACTCAGTAATTTCTTTTATCTTCGTTGCTCAGTGTGGCTTTACACTCTCTCTCTTGCAGACCATTTACTCAGCGAACAGAATTACTTATTTCCTCATGGGCTTTGCTACAGAATCACTGTAAGACAAAAGAAAACTGACATAAATTTGCACTATGTTGCAGAGGTTGACCTTAGTAATAGGCTGTGTGGAATATTGGAAAATTGAGTTAAGCTTGAAAGGATGGCAGCAAAAAAAGTGAAATGCCAGTAGATAATTACATTATTAAAGAATCTCTTTCTCCCTCAGTTAGCACCCAGGTCCAATTAATGGCTCAATTATATTCTAAAATAATTGGTTATGTTACTTTAAAACTAAGTATTTTTTGTGTTCTCCTGTCTTCTCTCTCCTAATATATTTTCCTCCCTATATCAAGAATAACTTGAGCAATAATCCTGCAACCCTCTGTATCCACATCAACCCTTGCTGAATTTGCTGAAGCATAAAAAAGTGCAAGGAAAGGAGATCAGTCTCTCAGCACAGTGGAGTTTATACAGCCAAAGCTCTTAGATGTGCTTTTGCCATACTTAGCTTTAGATACCTACCAGAGAGGGGTGTATTAGAAGAGGTACGGTCACTTACTGTGGACAAAGGAATGGAGACAGCACATTAAAGGATTATCTAGTCACATGGGTCATATAATCCACAAACGTTACTGCAGTTTTGACTAAACAAGAGGCCTGTGAACAAGAAATTCTAAAATTAAATGTTTTGGCTGCGGTGTTCACACTTAGGCAAGATCAAGGCAAGCAATAGTCTAGAAAATCTTGAGCATAAATCCTTCATTCTGGAGGCAGAAGTACATAAACTGACAAACATTTCTACACTGTAGACATGGACAGTCTGAAATCACGTTCCAAACTAAGACAGGGTGTGTGTGACCGTGGCTCTGCCCTGCTTATCCTTGTCCTTCAGCCAGCAGGCATTATCTTTTCATCAAATGATGCATCAGAATGCCATGTGTCATCAGATGACCAGATATGATAAAAATCATGACAAAACCATTCCAAAGTGTAGATATCTCCTCTTTGAGCAAGACTATTGTGAATAAATGAGCCTATACTGAGGCTTGAATGACTGCAGCTCTCTTCCTGAAAGCAAGAGTCAAAGCACATGAAGAGCCAGCAGAAGTCAGCCCCTGTCCATTTACTGCCTCCCTCTACAACAATTCCTGCAGACTTTTTCCTTGTATCTGACTTGCACCATAATGCTTTCAGGCTGAGGACTAATAACAAAGGTAGCAAAGAAAAGAACAGAGAAGGCTTGATGTGACTCACCACACGATCGAAATAAAAAAAAATTCAGAGACACCCACCTCCTTCCATTAAAAGAAACTCCCCAACAAACCTTGAAAAGGCAAAACAAACAAAAAGCCACCACAGAAAAGAGAGCTAATTGTATAATTGTACAGATTTGCATCATTCAGGTACTGGTAGGGAATAGAAGCAACCCAATAGGGTCCAGGAGAAAGAGGGAAAGATCTTGTTGTACAGCAAAACGAGCTTGAAAACATATGTGCTGGACAGGTCATGTCACTGCTCTGACGTTCTTACCCTTCTCAGTAAACTCCTCAGCAAGAAATATATGCTCTCAGAAATGAGTATTTTTTTTTCCTATTTTCCCTACTGTTTTTAAGGCCAAAGGACACCAAAAGCTCTGTAAAACACCCTGAAGAAAATTTCTTCAAGTTACCATTTTAGGGAGGTTATTAATTTGCTAATGTATTCCTCCTACGCTCCATTTCCAAACTAAAAAAGAACCCTTATGCCTAAACCCATGTTTGTTTGTTTGTTTATCTTTGTCCACAGTTAGATGCATTGATCTATTAGAAGATTTAATTTCTTTCTGCAGGCAATGTGGAGTCACTTTACCTTCTGAGTGAGAATAACCTGTAGAACAATTTCCCACTCTTTTAGAAATAAGTGACTTCTTTCTTGTTTAGATTTCTTGTATGGCTCCTACCCTTGCCAATCCCATATTTTTTTTTTCCTGCTTCCTGACTCTGATTTCTATGCAAGCCCAGAAGAATGTTGCCACTTTTGTGAACAAAGAAAAAATACATCTGAGTATGAAGGAGACACAAAAAAGCAACAAAACCCCAGAATAGAAAGCTGGTTCTTTTGCTGAACTGTTTCTTTTTGTACCCACATGAACTGGAGCTCCTAAATTGCCCGTGCATCTCATCCTTCCTTGCACCTGTCTCAGCTTTCAAACACAGCACTTCACGCAAAAGATATGCCTAACAGCATATTTGTAAGTGCTGAGAGAGAAGGGGGAAAGCTGCCTCTAATGTCAAATATGGAGGCAGGGTGTCTGCAGACTGCATTTTCCCCTATAGGAACCGTTCACTGCTTGTCATGCAGTGCAGGTTTTATCATTGTTACCACACGTTCTCTACCACCATCCTTGTAAAGCAGTTCAGACAGAGGGCAATGAGCCATTTCCAGGGTGATGGGAAGGGGATCATGTACAATATCTGTCTAAGGAAACAAATGGGCAGGATTTAGAATAGATCTCAAGAGAATCCTAATCAAGACTGCATCGGGCAGCTCCTCCATATGCTGGAGGAATATAACATTAAACTCTTCTTGAAGTTAGAGGCAGTGCAGTCCTTTTCTGTTAACACACAAGTCTTAGTGTGGGTTCTGCTACTTTTCGTTTTTCTCCCACACTGAAATATTTGAAGCAATTTTTAAAAATAATAAAAGTGGAAAAATTACATTCATAGGTTTCTGTTTATGCTTTTACAAAAGCTGGGAGAGGACAGGGATGTACATATACATGCAAATAAACATCTGGGAGCTGATCAAGCCATTGAATACATGAAAGTTTTGGCAATCAAAGAGTATGCATGCAGATCTGGGCACAAAAGAGGAGAAGAATATATCTTTCATTGGCAGAGAGGTAGAGGAATGTGAGCAGAAAGCCAAGAAGCAAAGGATGGAGTTACGTTGTTCATCAAGCAGTTTTCTACATTGAAGGGGAACCTGCTTGTCAGGTCAGACAGTTGGTACAAGTTGCAAAATAAGAGCAACATAACTCATAAAAGATCAGCAAAGGCTTCTGGAGGAGTATTTCACTTCTCACTACAACACTGCAGTACAGCATGCGAGTCTCATAAAATGAAACCCTGAGAGAAGCAGCCCTCCTCTCACCTACCCAAGGGTGCCCTGGCCCTGCAGATCACAGAACACAAATCTTGCTTGAGAGAGTCCCCAGCCTTCTCTGTTTGTGTAAATCAGGCTAACAGCCAGTAGCGGTATATCTGCACAGGAGGATCAACTGATTGAATGTCTTGGTTCACACTTGCTGAATTGCTGCCTGGCTGGAATATAATTTGCTGGTGGCTATCTGCTACCTACAGGATGGAACAACAGGAGGGAGGTGGCATTCACAGACGTACAAGTGAAGTGTAGCCAGCACACACTAAATGAATGCAACCTGTGCCAGGTGACTCCCATTGTGGAAACTGTGTAGAGTAGCCCAGGCCCAAAGCAAAGAGAGGGATCAGACACAAGTTATAGAAATCAGAATATCAGAGTTGGAAAAAGTACAGGCAGCTGGAAGAGACTGAGTGTGCATCTCAGGCAGGAAAACTCAGAGCAGCTGTTGAAAGAGTCACTTCTTACCACAATCCAGAACTCCTCTCATAGGAATAAGCAAGCAATGTTCAAACTGCTCTCCAAAGAGGTACCTGAACAGCTTTCACCTCTGGAGATTTGCCTTTTGTAGCTGTCTTTGCTGAAATAAAAGAAAGAGTATTCAAGATACTTCCCATCTGTTGTGCTGTTATCAAACTGGCAATGGCTAATACTTGGAGGCTGTAACCATGGAAGATGTGAATTTTACTTTAATTCTCTTGTAGTCTTAGCACCACTCAGCAGTAAATATCTGAGCAAAGTTGTGAAAAGTTTTTGAGGGAGTTTCTTCTGGTGTACAGATGTTTTATCTTCTGCCAAGGTGGGGTACATAAGGATCTGGTCATCTGTAATGAATGGCAAGATCTTCTCATCCATTTCCAAAACACAGGCTGGATTCCAACAAAATCAAGCTACTTTTTCAAACAATGAAACATGCTTTCTCAATTAAACGAAGTGAATATTTCATGATAGCATCTGGCAGATGCAGAATTACAAATGACTACCACATACATCCTTGCTAGAAACCTCGTTCATGACATGAATTGAATTGCTTTTTCAGCTTATTTGAAGACAAGGTGATTTCCTTATCATGTTGCCCTTAGGACATTCTAATTTTTATAGTGAAATCTTGTTTTTACTTAATCACTGAAGAGAAGGAAGAAGGATTAATATATGTATTTGTTTGAATTCAAGTAATATTTAAAGCTGGTGTTGATAGATTTTGAAGAGATATGTTCCAGAAATCCTTACTTCATAAATACTCTTCCATATACTCTCAGTATAACTCATAAAAACATGGGGGGAAAAACCTTTTTCATAAACAAGAATATTAAAGGGCCTAAGCAGAAACTGAAGGCGCATATCAGCTAGTACTTAAAAAGAGACAGATTTCCTATTGGAAGTCTATTTTTTAAGTTGTTCTAAAAAGGCACTTTTAACACAGCAACCTTCTGCACAACAAAGGCAACAAATCTGACAGCCCAAAAATGTGCACTCACTTTAGTGGGAAAGAAGGGGGTGTTTCAGCAAATCTGTGGTCCCACTGTGAGTTAAAATCCGATGGAAAAATCTTCTGATTGTCTGACATGGGCTTTAATGGTTCTGTTATCATTTTACTCCTTGCCACTCTATTATGACTTCAGATTTTTTCCCCATCTTTATTATTTGTTGCAATTATGCTGATGAGCCACAAGGAAATTTGATCTAGACCACTTTAACAATCAGCAAAGAGTATTAGCAATAGCAGACGTAGCTATTATTTAAATTACACGCATGAAATGCTCTTCTCACTTGAAATCTTATTTTTGTCTTCCCATAGTACTTTCAGCAACATACCTTGCATGAAATCTCCAATTAATATAAATCAACAGGGTTCTATTGAAGACATTATCTACCAGCCAGAAATTCATTCCTCATGCTATTTAATTTTCTCACCCCCTTGGAGAATGGCAGATCCTGACCCGTGTTTACCTCATCCTAATTCACATTCTCACTCTGAGAGAGAGTTACTTACATTTAACTCCATTGTTAACTTAGGTCCAGTGGAGGAAAGTTTGGTGTGCTGTTGTCACAGTTTTGTGATGATGTAGGGTTTTGAGCTCATTGCACCACACTCCCAAGTGCTGTGAGAAGGAGGTGTCTAATGCAGCATAAAACTCTCACCTAGCAGTTATGATTATAACAATCATGGTTATGTTATGGTTGTTATGGTTGGAACCAGGCACAGAAATGATCGTCAGCCATGTAGGTATCAGAGTTGTGACATTCTTGTCACCAGCAGCAGGGCAGAGCACCACTAAAGCTCCAATTGTGATGTATCCCATATGCTCCTTCAGTGATAAAAACAACCGTGAGTTTGATCTCAGCAGTATCCATGTGTGGAAGTAAAGGTCCTGAAAATTGGCCCCGACCTCCTCCCAGCCTCACTTCTCCTGGGAGAACATCCACCTGAAAGGGCTTGTTGCCTCATTCTGGATCAGTTTTCCTCACTCTGATACCTTTCCAGAGCTCCCTGTCTGTCTGCAAATCCTCACGCTGCAGAAGGGCACTCAGAGCTGCTTTGTGCCAGTGGTTACAGAAATGTAGGCAGTGCACAGCTCCAGCAATGTCATTATAACCCTTTTCATTTGCCAAAGGCGCTCCAACTGTGCAATGTACCGGTGTGCACAAGAGAGATTTCCCCTAAAAAGCATGCTATGGCTGGGAGACCTAAAACTTTAAAATATCTGTCTTGCCATGATAAACATTAATTTGGGCTTTTCAAAAGGTTTTTATTTGTTTCTTTGTTTGTTTTTTTTTAAAGCTGAGGAGTCTGTTGGAAAACCCAGCAGATTAGGATGCATACTGCAGATGAAGGAGGTACATTATTTTCTTTGTATTCCTTTTAGGAAGCCCTAGGATTGGTACTTCAGGAAGCAGGAAAGCATCTACTTAATTTTTCTACTCTACTAGCTCACAGAATAGTTTATTTTTGTTGTCCTACTTTCTTTCAGGGCATTTTTTTTTTTCTTTTTGTGTTCCTGTAAGTCTGGTACTAAGAGTCTGAATGACTGCTACACATGATTACAGGGACTGTGCAGATTTCATCAGAACTTGAGTTCACAAGAAACTTGAATTTCTACATAAATAATCCAGGGCATTTCTGAGGCTTTGGTGAATCTGCCTAAAATATATTTAATGCTTCAGCCTCTGTGCTTTCTCTCACAGGCCTCTCAAAAATATTAACAGATATACCATTCCAGATTCTAGAAAACATTTATGTTCTAAATTATACCTACTTCTCACAAGAGAAGTTGAAAATTGAGAAACTCCTTCATCAACTGCAGCATCACTGTACTTGTTCTCAGTCAGAAGAGGAATTTCATTTAGGAGTTTTATTTATACCTCATGTATTAAATTGGCAAGAATCAGGACTACTCTGGTTATATGGTTACTGCTCTCCTGATTAGTGTTATGTCTTTTTAATTCCTTCGATGAATTACCACAGAATACAATCCTGACTGCCTTGGATCTCAGCAGCACATGAATTGCATACACAAGTATGACAATGAACTAAAATAACCCTTAGTTCAGTCTCTCCTGTGGACCTGTGGAGGATCTTCACTTAGTTTTGCAGTGTGTTAGCTATGGGTGGCTGGTGAACTCCAACTATGGAACAGGTTGCAAAGCAGCACCCATAGGAAAGGAAAAGAACTGTGACAGGTCCAGTTTCAGCCTTGGGTAACTGGTGTCAGAGTCAGAACTGGAATTTAACTGGAGTTAGAAACAGGAGCACCAGACTTTCTTCACTTTCTCTTCTCTTAACTAGGAAATTTCTGCTTAAGAAGGTAGCAGAAGGGAGAGTTTAATATGTTTTCCACAAGTCCTGTGGTGTGCAGACAGAATCACAGTTGTCTCACCATATGTTAATGCATTTACTGAGTACTGCATTTTAATAATTTTCTGTTGCAGTGAGTGAAAACCTCATTTGGCTGTGATTTGCATTGTGCCAGCACTAGATATTATTCTGTGTTAGGTCAAAATCAATGCTGTCACTGAAGTATCCATTCCTTTCATTACTCTAAATAGCGTTTTGTCCTCATACATTGAGTCATGCAGTACAAGTCATGAAAAAAAAAAGAAAAAACCACCACCAAAAAAAAAAAACAGTAAATAATTCTGGTTTATTTCAGGGTATAAACAACCCTTAAATCATCCCCTCTTCACAGAAGGGTAGAACCAAACAGAACAAATTTGGATAGGTTTTATTTAGCCCAACAGCTATATTTTTCCCTAGAACCAATGGGAAGGGCTATTTTGGGGACAGGAAGGGTGAACAGTACTATGAGAGATAGACAAGGCAATATAAAACAATGGGATCATGCCCATTTGTCTAACAGCCAAAAGGGGACAGGTCAACCCATCTGAATGTTGTCAAATGGTGACAGATGCCTGGACTGAATGCACTGAAGGAGCAGATGTTACCAAAGAAGGGCTGCAGTACTGAATTTTATAACACCATTCTCCAACTAGAAAAGAAAAGAGACTGATGTGTATTTTGTGTGTCACCCAAAAGCATGAACTTGATGCTTTAGATCATGCCTAATGCACTGCACACATCAGAGCTGTCTAGGTAGTCTCAATGGCAAACAAGATTAACAAATCCATCTGTTGTCCCACAAACATCCCAGATTTTAGAAAATTCCCAGTCTTTGCTAAGGAATCTTGTGTCCACTTAACAAATTACAACCAATCACACACCCTGGGGAAAGCCGATTATCAAACCAAAGTCTGTCCTGAGGATCAAAGAGGAGCAGATGTGCCCTCATTGGACCGAGAATATTGAATGACTGATTCACAGATCAAAGGCTGCTCAGTGCTTAGTAGTCACATTATTGCATTCTCGTATAAGAAGTAACCTAGAAAACTTCAACTTCCTGACCGATTAGACTGCTCATCCTCGAAAAATACTTCTTTCACTCCTTCACTCCTCAGCAGTTAGTTTAGTCTTAAATGTAGAGCACAACATCTGGCATTTCCTGGATAGAAGAAGCTCTTCCAGGGACTGCTTCATCTCACATAGACTTTGGCTATTTTTCAAAACTGTGCTACAATATGCCACATCTCACGTGATAAGAGAAAACAGCTTGACATTAGTAACAGCTTGATAAAATATAAGATAGAATGAGGTATAGGAAGAGCAAAGCTGTGGAAACATTTTTCACTTCTCTCAGTGAATCATGTGTCTTGTTCCTCCTCATCCTCTGGACATGTCCTTCAGCTCCCAGAGTACAGGCTAGCTCACCAATTCTGTAAAACTTCAGCAACTTCTACACAACATGCACAAAATCTTTACATCACCTTTATTACCTCTGGTGGCATCTGGAGGAGAAACAGAGATAAGTTCTAAAGCCCATCAGCTCCTTACATTTTGTACTACTTCATCACATAGCCTGACAGGGGAGCAAGGGTCACAAACCCCAGGAAGTCAAACTTGTTGGAATGGCTCTGACAAAGAAACTAATTTGGAAAGCTTTAATAGCCAAAATCATTGGCAAGGTGGGTTTAGGTTTCAGGGAAATTAGCACTGGAGAGGGTTTTCTAAGATTTTGAGCTGGGCCATCAGGTCAGAGGGACCGCAGAAAGGAAGTGAAATTGAAATGTCTCATCTTTCTAATAAAAAAATGGATGTTTTCAACTAATTAATTTTATAAAATACATTCTTAAGGGTTTGGCTCTCCTTCAATGCAGAAGGAAAAATTCAAAACCTTGGAAGCAGTTACAAAAGCTGTAGAAGTTTTCATGATACGTAACTTGTTCTCTGGCTAGCCTGACCTTCAAGTCTTTAAACACCCTCAGGTTGTCATTTAGGTTTGCGAAGATGCACAAAAGCCAACAAGTGTCTTACACATTGAGCTTTCATACCACACATCTAGATCTATCTTACTTCTTTTGGGGCATCTGAAATGAAAACACTTTCTGGGAGACCTAGCTGATTTTCAGAGTCCTTCTGACCCAAATCAGAGTATGGCATGGCAGTCCCATTATAGCCAATAGTGAACTCCATATGCAGAGCTGGATTCCAGAACTGTATCCTTGTGGTCAGGAAGAACCATGCATTTTGTGATTCACATGTTGGCAGGCAGCAGGTGAACAGCTTCAAGCCCTACTAATACTAGAGCAATGGTCAGGAAATCACTTCCAAGTTGAGAGAACAGATATAAGGTTTAAACAAAAGCTTCAAACATTTTCAGTGTTAAAATATTTTTTTTAAACACTCTCTCTCTTGGGGGTTGTTTCCTTGTTTTTTGTGTTTTTTTTTTTCATTGTTTTTTAAATCTTGTGGATTTTGTCTAACTTATAGGCCTCCAAAGACTGCAGTTATAACCTCAATTGCTCAGGCAATTACTTGAAAGGGACAATCAAAATGAAGAAATGTGCATTTCACTTTTCATCTCTGTTGACTCAGGTACTTCTAGTTTCCATGGAATCTCTAGTTTCTAGCTTTGTTGAGATTGTTAATTTACAGCTTTGATAGCAACCAGTTTATTTTAAATGTGTGTGTTGATAGCAATACCAAGTGAATTTACACAAGGCTGCCAAGATCCAATGCATGAATACCTCCTTCAAAGGTTTCCTCCAATTTTAGACAACGGGGTAGCAAAAGCAAAGACATGATTAAAAGCATTTAATCTCACTTTTGTAGGGTAGCAATTTCAAAATCCCGTAACCTTGTTTTTACTCTGAGCTCATGCTAAAATGTAAGGATGCACCTTGATGGTGGCTGAATACCCAATAAACACTTATTTCACATGCGAGCCAAGCATGCTTAGAAACAAATCTCTACTAGATTTTGCTATCATCCACCTAATGCATATTATAAAATGACAGAAAATCTAGACAAGGTTATCAGGTAGAAATACATTCAGGTGTCTGTGACTTAATTCAGACCAGGAGTCTGAGCAGGTGGCAAAAGCAAGCTGAATACTCCTGAAAACTTATTTTTACCAATATGAAAAACCTAGTGGTAAGTTTTCTTTAAACTTAATTAAAGTGGGAATTGATCACGTTGGTGTTTGTTCAGCATTCAGAACAGGTACAACTTCATTATTTGCTAAATCATTAAAACAAAAATTTAAAACACTTTTTAGAAAAACAGTGTAAAAAGGCAAATCAACTTTCATGATTTTGCTGCTGGATGTCTTTCTGTGCTATCTCCTTCTATGTGTGTTTCTACATTTTTATATGCAAGGGAAAAAATCCATTGTTAAGATGCTTTTATACAGTACTGCTACTGAAAGTATTGTGTGAACTACACTTTGAATGAGTCTGTTAGATTTCACTTGCAAGATTCAGCTTATATTATGGAGAGGTAGAAAACCTCTTTCTTGGGCAGCACAAATGTGAATTAAGATCTACAAAACATAGTCAGTTGCTACCATCCATAAAACTAATGCACAGCATTCTTTTTATGGTTCTTTAGAACTTGCAATGACTGGATAGAAATCTTCGATGTAATTTATTAACATCTTATTTAAATAAGATAATTCTTCCCAGAAATGAGAAGCACAGAAAGGCAGCAAGGAATGACTGAGTACTGAACAATCCACTTGAAACTGAGTTGTGCATGCTTTTCTTAATCAATGGTTGCCATCAATTCATGGTTGGCTTGTTTTTCCTTTTAATAGCTTGTAAGCACTAACTTCCAATATTTAGAGATTTTTTTTTTTCCTAAACAGCATCCTGAGGCTAAAGTATGTTAAAAGCAAATGGACTAATTATTTAAATACAAAGACTGTGCGGACACTTACCAGAAAAATCTCCACTATATGTTAAATGAATTGAATGCCAGGAAAGCTGTATTGGATATGACTCACCACAGCTGAGATGATAGCATTCACTAAGCACTTCCTAGAGGCTGAGACTTCATCCTTCTTAACAAAATGGCAAAGACAACAAGATTAAGGCTAACTGCAGTAGAACAAGCATCTTGCAATAACCTAATCTCTCACAAAACAGTGCCAGGGTTAGAAGTTCAGACATGGCACTGCACTAGTACACTGATAGCTGGTCCAGGAGTTGGGCTGACATCCCCGAGCAGCAGGGCACTGCTTAGCACTGCATGAGTGCACTAGCTCATGGCTCTCTGCAGCACTGACTTCCCCAATGATAAATTCAGAGCTTCCATGTGTCGTTCCATCTCTCCAATTCAGGAACAGCAAAAATGTTGTAAGATTCATGTGAATAGTCCCAGCTGGAGAACATAGCCTAGATTTCAGATGCAACATACTGAATATTCGCAGCAAATTCTCTAGGACCAGTTCATGAAGAAAAAATTGAATTGAGAGAAAAATCCCAGAAAAATTTGTTAAATGCTTTCCAGCGTGAAAGTCAAGTCATGAGTTGTTCAGAATAGAAAATGAAGGAAATAAAAGATCAAATTTTTTTGCTAGAAATTATCTTCCACACTCCCTCTGATGTAATCTTAGAGGAACTCTATCACCTTGGTGAATAAACAGCATCTTATATTACTATATCTCTGTTGCATATCTACTATCCATGTTGGTCTTTTCTTATCAGCTGTAAATTTCACACATGGGCAAAGAGTCTTAGCAAAGACACAACATAAAAAGTTTATTCTAAAAACCAGAAAAGAAGAATCAAAAACATGGATTATAGATAGGTTATTTTCACTGGAGGGGACAGGAGGCACTCAGCCAGAGCAAACATGAATACACAAGCAGAAGGCAGTATGCCATATATATAATCAATCATAATGAAACTGATTATCTTAAGCCTCTCAAAAGGATGAAATGGAAAACAAAGATGCAGTGTAGATTGGATCTACCTGAAAAGTAAGTACCTGCACACAACCTTCAGATTCGGTGATGCAATTTTAACTTCAAATGTGGAGGACAGAGAAGCATAAAGACTTCTGCTTAAAAGAAGAGGTCTGCCTGGCTGTTCTGCAGACAGAATGCTTCTGGGAGCAGAGTGTAACAATTAAATGCACACTAAAGCTCAATTTTCTACCTGGAGAAAGCTCTGCATTTTACTCAGACAAGAGAAATCGTAATTGGACTGTCTCCTTCTTCCAAGTACTTCCTTCCAATTCAAGAAATAAAAGAAATGAATACAAAGTGAAAGAGTAAGGCTTTGGTTTAATAATGAAAACATACACTTATTCCCAGGAATCTTACCATTTACCATGAAAACTGCAGTTCGCATTCCATGTTCTACAGTGAATGTGTTTATAGACCTACACAGATAACTAGGTCTGGTAGTGCTGGAAATTGTAACAGAAGATGAGCACTGGATGTGCTTGAAAACACAAAATGTTAAGGATAAAACATTCTGTTTTTTAAAAAAATAGCAACCTGAAATTAAACTAAAAATAGTCACAGTTAATAAAACTGTAACGATGTCAAAATATTTAAGACTGATTTCACAATAGGAGAAGTTTAATTTCTCAAAAGTCACCTGAGACAAAACTTTAAAGAATGTAAAATGCTCTTTGAGAATGAGGATGCCTGGTAGATGTAAAGGAAAAATTGATAATACTCAAGAGAACCTTTAGTTTTAGAAAAATTTTCAAGTCATAAGGCTATGTTCCTCGCCCCAAAAATTCTACTCCTGAGAAATTTTACTCCTCAGACAATGTCCCAGTAGCAACTACATGCCAAGTGCATATTTGAATAAGTGCTCTGTAACAGATGAACAGGTTGAACCCCTTCCTGCTACATGGCCTAGGCTTCCTACTTCTCTTCTTAGCATCTTTTTTTTGTGAGTACAGTGAAGCTGTGGATGTTTCATTTCAGTAGTAGTAATAGCGTCATGAAAGACTAGCCACATTCTGGATGGTCCGGCAGAATTTTCTTGTGTTCGGCATGCAGAGTCCTGTTCATCACAGGTGAAAATACAGAGCTAATGGTGGTGCCTATGTTGAAAAATAGCATTTTGTCTCTGAGAATTTGCTCTATCCAATAGTGTTACTATGCTTTTTGTAGCTGTTGTAGTTTCAGAAATAAAAAGAATGCATTACTTTCAGAGCGACCTAAGTAAGTCGCAAGTTTTCCACTGCATCAGTTTACTACAGAATGAAGTCACAGCAGAACAAAAATCCAGGTGTTTCAATTTGACATTTCTTCAATGAGATTTTCAGCTTTTTTAATTCCTGGAAGTTTTGTGTTCCAGTATTTTCTTCTCCTTTGCTGTCTAACTCCCCCCCCATCCCCAACTTTGTTGCCTTTGTGCCACTTCAGCACAATCACAGAATTGTAGATAGTCTTGGCTTGGAAGGGACCTCAGAGCCCACCCAGCCCCAGCCTGCTGCCGTGGGCCCACTCAGGCTCAGCCCAGCTCAGGCTGCCCAGGGCCCCATCCAACCTGGCCTTGAGCACCTCCAGGGATGGGGCACCACAGTTTCTCTGGGCAGTCTGTGCCAGGGCCTCACTGCCCTGTGAGTTAAAAATTTCCATTACATCTAATCCAAATCTCCCCTGTTTTAGTTTAACAATGTCCTGTTTACATTCAGTCAGGCAGGTATCCTTACTGTTAGAACTTTTGCAGGAGAGGGCTCAGTTTAAAAAATATTCAGTATGAAAAAAGAGGAAAAAGAAGAAGATAAAGCTTGCATTATAGAAATTAGATTTTTCTTTTCTTTTCTTTCCTTTTTTTTTTTTTTTTTACTGAAAAGGAATTATTTCAAAGGGGTATGCCTGAGAGGAGCTGACTGAATTTATAGTGTACACACTAGGCTAAGATTTGGTATAAAGCTACAAACTCTCTTATCACCATGGCAGGCTGACAGATTGCACAATAGAAAGAAGAGGTAGTATTGATAGTGTTAACAACCACCTTGGCATGAATAATTACATTAATGCTTGGTACTGAATGCTGAAAGACATTGTTTAGACAGGATCTGGGAGGTAAACTGTATTTGAAAAGGCAGACCAATATCTCAGCTGCAACTTCTTGAATTTCTTACTGGTTGTTAGTTATTTATCCTCCATGATTAACACCCTCTATGGTCCAGAGATTTAATTCTTTCAATGCTGTGGTTTTCTACTCACGTATACAAAGCTCAGAAGTTGCTAGATTACTTAGCATGTTTGGTGAGGAGAGTTTAACATCTGGTGACTTGAAGTGTTCAGGGTACTTGTTCTGATAAACTATATTAGTCTGATTGGAACCTTGACAACTGCTGGAAACATGAGAATAGTGCATGACTCAGAAAAGACAATGAAAATATAAGATACAAAGATTGGATTGATTTCCATGATTTCAGTAACTAAAACCTGTGCTACAGAGCCCTAGAAATCAGAAGGAGCTGTAACAATACAAAGAAAAACTGACATGAGAAAAGAAAACCAGAACATCTAGGTTGTCATTACATGCAGAGACATCCCAGTGCAACCTGGAAATCAATTGTATTTCTCTTTTATTTTAGACAGAAATGTTACTGAAGATGAAAAGCCTAGTGAAAAGAAATATAAAACAAATCCCAGCACACAACCTGGGAATTCTTTGGTGCTTTTTTCCATTGCAACGAACATATTATTATCTCCCACTTCTATTAAACTTTGTGTTTTTCTCTCTTTGAAACCTTTCATTTGTAACAGACTGTATCTTTTTTCAGAGCTTCTCAGTTTTCCATTCTACATGTACCCATATACATTCCCCAAAACAGGAAGACCTATGAAGTATCAGTAAATGCTAGTCAACTAGAGGGATCAGGGCACTTCCCACATACTGGTGTTTCCAAGACTCAGAAAAACAAAGAAAACAAAATGTTACCCATGCATCTAATAGTTCAAATATCCTTTTTCATATAACTGGTTTATTTAAAATTTGCAACTAGCAGAAAGAATGATTGTCTTTTATAGAGGATCTATAAAATAAACATAGAAACAAACAAACATGTCTATTAAAATTAATGAAATTAGTGAATCAGTTACTTTTACATATCTAAAAAACATATAAGCTCAAGACACTATAGTAATCACCAGCAGGAACATCAGTAACTGGATCTTTTTACTTGTATCCATGGTAAAAATAGGATGTTGTAAATTCTTATCTTCTTTTGAATACTGAAGTATTTGCATCAACAGTAAACCATCCTTCCTCAATTGCATTTCTTCTGATTTGCACCATGAAAGTTACTTCATAGACTTTGAAGAGGGACAATGATCAGAAACTAGAAACGTGGGTGCTTCTGAATCTATGTGAAAGCAGTGAAGGGCTCCACTAGGGACTTGCAAGTGTCTGAAAGTACAACCAGAAAGAACATATCTTCATTCCATTTCTTTCCCTGTAAGCTTCATTCATGAGCAAGCCAACTGGATACAGAAAAGTCACTCTCACTGCTTAAAAATATATTTGCATAGTTTCCTTCTTTTGCTTTTTTTTTTCACCCAAAATGAGCTGGGTTTTGGGTTGTCAAACTCTTCTTTGGGAAGCCCTAAAAAGCAAAGAATCAACACACTGTAAGTAGGCCTGGGAGGACCTGTGTAAATTGCCTTTCTTCTATCCCTCATCTGCACACGTTGCTCTGAGCAGACTCACTGGGAGGACCAGATAAACCCAAGCTCCTTTCACCAGGATGTTTTCTCTTTCCTACTTTTCTTGTGTTTTATTGGCAGAGCTTCCTTTTCAGTATCCAGAAACTAGTGGAACAGTGTTTCCTGCTGAGTCCTTCCATTGTATATACTTCCCACATGCATTACTCCCGCAGGCAAGTAGCTTCCTACACCTCCTTCTCTGCAATAGGTCCTTGCATACGCTTCTTGAAACTTCAAGGCACAGTGAGACCAGGAGCAGCTACCAGCACCTGGATAGCCCCCAGCAGGGAGCTTGGCAGAGACTTAGCTGCGGGAAATAATCTGTCATGGAGTTTACCACATTACAGAAACAGCTTTTACATTCTTTCTCCTCTGCAGTTGTGCTTTGTAAAAGAAAGAACACTCTCCCAAACCAGGAGTGTTATAGCTCAAACCTGAGTTTCTCCTTTTAAAAATTGCTGGCTCTTATCTGTCAGTGCAAAACCCCTTTACATCAGCAACATATCTTCTCTTAACCCCACTGTGAAAGAACCAGGCTCCCTTCAGCTTGAGTCACTTGGACAAAAGCATGGAGGTGCCAGAAGTACAGAGCCTCCAGGGGAAGTTCATCCTGTACTGACAAGGATCTGAGACCTAACATGTGCAGCACAAGACTTGAGGGCAGTGCTGAGTACAGCCTCAAATGCCTTGATGGGTCAGAGATTTCATATTGCATAATCGCTGCTGGTCCCTGGTTTTACTCATGAAACAGAGCCAGGAGTTGACCTACCTCTCTGTGAACATGGGCTTATTCCCCAGCTTAAAGTCTCTTGACCAAAGGCCAGCAGTTTCATTTTAAGTAGGAAGAGAATTAAAGAGAAAGAGTGATAACAATAGTCGTTTTATGAGGAGACGGAAAAGAAGAAATGCTGGGAATCCTTTTAATCCAAAAACATCCTTTAAAACCACAAAACCTGAAACTCAGCCTCTGGAATTTCACTCTGCAATTCCAACCTGAGATATAACCTCTCTTAGGGGAATTCCAGACTGCACTTCTTTGCATTAATGTACCAAAGATAATACAGTAGATAATTAGGAACATTCAGCCTGACAAAGAAAAGGAGCATTTTGTGAAGAGCACTGAGCAATGCCTTTCCCTCATCGACGTGGCAATAACATTATACATTATACACATGAGTCTCCAACAGTCATACTTGCTCATGTGTCTAGCTGCATTTTTTAGCTCTTATTGATTTTGTCTGGGCTCCATAACATCAGTATATTATGTTAAACAGTACTGAGAGGATGAGAGAAAAAGCACTTCTTCATTGATTTCACAAGGAGGCTTTACCAGATACAACGCATCCACTAATGCTAAATATAAAAACAAATAATCAAGGTAATTGCAAGAGGGGGAAGGTGAAAGCAAACAAGCCAGTCAATTTGTTAAAAATGATCACAAATGAAAAACAAGAGGTTGCCCATTTAGTCTCAGCATCCCTGCAGTAGGAACTTGTTCTTAATTTGCATGTGAATAGTATTACGCTCTGATTGCCTACGCTCAGGTCAGCCAGGAAAAGCTGAAATCAGTTGTAACTAACAGACATTTATCACAGTCAGCTGTTATTAATGGCTTGCCAGATGTTGCTAGCAGAGCTTGCTCTGCATAAGACTCTGGTAATAAATACTTTATCACAGAGAAGATGTAGTGCCTGCTGTGTTGTGTGCTGGGGACAGTCCTATGGCACATCAGAATGTTGGTTCAGAGCTCAGCCTGTAGGTTAAGAGGGAAAAGGGGTTGCAGGTTCTTTGGTACCTGCGCTTGTTAATACCACTGTGCAGTCATACATTTCTTCGCTTTTTCTGAAGGTCTATGTGTCACATTATCTCTATTTTTATATTATGAGCGTTATTATACCACCCTTATCCATGCCTCCTTCCCAATAGGTAATTTCTACCTGCTCCCTTGGAACCCATCCACCAAGAGATGCTGGCTGTGACTGGGGAATGCACTACTTTTTCCACCTTCTTTTCAAGATGCTGGTCACTTCAGTTTCCTCTGGGAATGCTAATTTACAAACTCACTGCTCTCTTGGGCTCCGGAGAAAAGCAGTGAGCTGCTTGCTCAAAAGTGCACTGTGCTCACAAGAGGATGGCTTATCTCCCATCCTCTTGACAGACACAGACATCAGGTAGAAGGAAATGCTTGCTCTGCTGCTGCTCCCTGTTGCCTACTTGGGGAAGCATCTTAAAAAAAGAGCTTCCAACGCAGCTTCATGTATCTGTCTTCCAGAACGAAGTACCAGTTGTGCAAGCTGGGGGAGGAGTAACAGCCCCAAAATAAAGGGTTTAGTCACCATTTCAGAACTCAGTATCTGAGGGGAAAAAATGTGTTTATGTACAGATGAGAAAGAGGTCCCCGTGCATCTCCCCCACTCTTCCTGAATGCATACTCATTGCTTTGTATTCCAAGTATCTCAGGTCCTCATTTTTCATTTCACACATGACTCCCACATATTCGGTGTAGATGGAAATAAATACACATTGGTTAACACAAATAAGGTCCATATTGGGATATACGGGAGTTGTGAAAGACAGAGATGATCTCAAAACTTTAATCCAATCTTCATAAAAATTATCATAACAGCAATAAAACATTCCAGAGTGACAAGGTCCAGGTATACTGGCAGATTTTCCACTTTTCTGCCCACATAATATGTCTGGGTAACTCTCAGCTACACTGACCCCTCTACATTTAATTTCTCAAAGCACTTTTCTTTCTCTTGAAGCATTACCCTAAATGTGCCTGAAAATCACATTGACACACAAGTTATAAGATGTTTTTATTGCAAATAGCTTATTTACTGAACAAATGATGTTTTAATTATTCTAGCATAAAATTTCTAAATATGTGTCAAAACTGGCTAAATATTTTTCAGCTACTTTATTAATCTTTTTTTCCCAAGGAGGAAAGTATGGGTATCAGATATAGAATCATTACTGTACTTGTGGGTTAGATCAATAGAGAAATGGCTCTCCCAAGAAGTTAGATTCCCAAGAATACCTTTATTTCTTTTTCACTCTACCTCACTCCCAACACCTGTGGTACACATCAGGCAGAAAGAACAACCCAGGTTCAAAATCTGTCTCTGCCTTACTCAAAGGCAAATCCAGGACTTCTCACCCCATGTAATGGCCATGTCTGTGTCCAAAAGAAAAAAGGAAACACCTGCCTGTTCCCCTCCTTGGCCTGTGACTCTTATCTTTTTTCTGAATGCTTACATATAAGCATTATAAAACCAGTTATTACTTACAGGCAGGCAGACTAATTCATCAGATCCTATTTTTAATTGACAAATATTGTGAAAAACTATCGCATCAAAATCAGTCTAAAGACATTTTCCTTTTTTCAGTTCAGCCCCCAATCTAAAAGACGGCTGTGTACAAAACCATACTTTGAAGGCAAATGAGGATATTTTTCAAAACCTGAAAAGAACTGATCAGATTGCTTCTGCATACTAGCCATTAAAAGGGAACTACTCTGAATTTAGATTTTTGCCAAGGAGTGCTTTGTGTCCATCTTGTTCATTGCTGGCTAATTACCAACTTTGCAGACAATCTAGATCTCCTTGGAAACTAGCAAGGCTAGGAAAAAAATACGTCTAAGAGTCTGTATTTGAACTCAGCAATCATTTTATTGCAGTCCCGATTAAGGTGTTTACATAAACAAGAAAATCATCCAATTAGAATAGAAATAAAATATTTTTCTTAGTGTATGTACAGTTCTTATAAGCCCCTCATTTACCTTTCCTGTGCATTTGTGTACTCACATGCTCCTACACCGGCACACATACCAGGACAACAGAACCAGATCTCTGGGGAAGGGCCTTTGAAGCCATTTTTATTTCATTAAAAATGAATCCATATATACTTCCCCCACTTAACATGCTATGCTCTGAATGTCCTCCTTTGTGCCTACTGTCACTACAAAGGCACTGATCACATCTTTCAGATCAGTCAGGTGGGCTCCCATGGTGCTTGAGGAGCTGGGGGAACTTGCAGTGGGCAGCTAAACCTTTGCCTCCCTCCTGGCAAAATGTTACCCTTCTACACTGGCCTCAGCCTCACAAATGGGCTTTGAGTTAGTTCTAAACAGAAGAAAACCAGAAACCTCTCCCAACACACAAGCTAATTTGTTTGCAAATGTTCTGCTCATTTTATGCATAGAAAACAGCTTGAAGCAGCCAAGCTGTATTTTCACCATCTCAGTTTTCCATTTAATTTTGCTTTTGGAGGTGCAAGAAGTGTGTTCTTGTTGCCAGTCTATTCATTTATCAAAAGCTCGCTTCCGTGGTCTCAATACTTGTGTTTACTGCATGGGAGCTCCTTTCTCTTAAAAAGGTCAGCTTCCTTATCTACTATTTCTTTAAGTGATCCAGCTACATGTACCTGATTACAAAAGACACAGAATTCACATTTTATTCCAGCATATTGCTTCACACAGTAGGTCTAACTAGAGCAACATGTATTTCTGATGTCTATGAGCAAATCCCTGAAAGCAAGCTCGTACATTTCATAGGCAGATTTTTTTCTCTATACAAATCAGGGAATGTGTGAAAAGTGGAACTACTCTTTTCTCTCAAGACATCCAAATGCTATGAAAGCTTGGAATTATTTGTGTCAAGCTGAGGTTTGCTATCTCCAGTAAAGATAGATGGGCTTTACTAGCTGAATGCTAATATACCATCTAAAATGTCCAATATTAAAAAATATAATATTGGTTCAGCCCATTCTAGAAAGACTCATGCATACTCTGGAAAGAAAATTTAAATTCACACTAGGGTTTTATTTTTGTATTAAACTCAGAATTCATCCATCCAGATTCAAATGCTGTTAAGGTTCCTTAAGAAATTTGCAGAAACGGGATGAAATGATCCAGCCAGCTGGAGTTGCAGGAGAACCCAGCACAGTAAACTTTCTGTTTGTTCAGGAACATTCAAGTTACTCTCAAAGTACATCATTTTTAAGGGAGGAAACAGATGATCTAATGACTCATGCATGGGAGCAATCCTATTGAGTGATGGGTAGTTTTCAGTCAAACTGGAAGAAAATTAAAACTAAGAGCAAATCAAAAAGTTCTTAATTCTTTAAAGTACTTTTTTTTTTTTTTAACAGAATAAGAGGAGAGAAAACAAGCAAACAAAAATAAACAAGCAAAAACATAGTAAAGCCTTTCCCAATGCAAAACAGGCATTAAAAAATCTTCCATATAATCCCTCTGCCTTGAGGTTATTTATTTAATCCTTTTGAACAGCCTTATTTGTTGCCTAAAGCAAGGTAAAATGTTACTGTGAAAAAGGAGTGAGAATTTGAATTCTAAAACTGTTTCTGAAATGCTGTTACACTTCAGTATTTCAGACACAAAATATTGCATTTTTGAAACTCTGAAATTAAATGTCTTTTCAATCAGAAAACACTTTGTAAAATCCCACTGGCCAAATGTAATTCAACTTAACAAAATATTTCAGTGCTTATGATTCCTTTTTGCTGCATATTACCATGTAGAAAAAGAATAGCAATTATAGCAGTTATGACAATACCACAGCAACTTCTTCAATTCTTTTTTCAAACAAGTTTATAGACCTTTGTACTTTACTATGTAGCTTAAATGAATTAAAATAGTAAATGGTAGTTTAGACACCACAGAACTATTATTCCAACACAAAAACTTGCTATTTGTTGACATGGAAACATCATTTTTTGTGTTTTTGACTTGTACTTTCAGTTATGTTGGGTCTGAGATTGTAGCCTGAATATATTTTTTAACACATTCATATGTAAATGGGTAAAAAATCCAGTAGAGCTAATGCACAACAGCAATTGCATGTGGCTTTTCTTTCAAAATAAACAAAGTTAAGAAAAGTCTTGATTCAGACCAAGCATACATTCATTCAATCTTCTGTTCTGATTCAAGTAAATAACTTAAAAAAAAAAAATAAATCATGATGTTGAGTCAGATTTATATTTTTTGTACTTGATTTTCTTTGGGGGCAAAGCCACCAACTGCAATCTAAACAAATCTTGCTGAACATGGAAGTTCTTCTATCAAATATGGGCATCAGGCAGATGAAACCTGTGGCTTCACTCTTAGTGAGAACAAAAGCATGCATCCCTTTTTGCTCTGCACAGAGGATGAGCAATGTTTTTGAAGATAGTTCACAGTGAGATAGTAGGAAATAGTTAATGAAAAAATAAAAACTATGAAAGGGTAGTTTTGGGAGCAATTTGTGCATGAGAAAAAAAAAATCCTGTATCAACATTTTGGCACTTGATAACATGGTTCATTCAGACTGTCTTCATGACACTGGTAAGAATTTTGTACTTCTGAGACATCCCTACACTGTCAAAAATTGCTATGCTTACATTTCAGAATCTAACTGATTATCTAAAAGAAATCTAAAAACCTAAATATAAGCCAGACTTTCAAAGGTGATTGGGAAGAGGCCAGACAGAGCAATGGATAAGGCTCATTTCATGAGAAAATATTTCTAAAATACTATTCTGCACATACAGATTCTAGATTATCAAAACACTACAACCTGAAACAGAACTTTTACCCAGTTGAAACTATTTTTTTAAGAAAACTATTTTTTAATGTCTTCTTAAATATCACTTCCAGTCTTATTTCTCAGTTTCTTCTCTGCAGTCTATAAACTGCATGAAGTATAAATGAGAAGTCAATAACAAGAAACTAGGTCTTTGCATTTCAATGAGACTTCTTTCACCAGAGAAAGACAATACAGCCAGCAATGGCCTTATTATTGAGCCTACAGAAAGCTGCTCGAGCCCCAACATCAACTGCAATAAGAAATTGAAAGAACATGGCAGTTGTTAAGATAAATTGAGTGATAGCAAGAGAGATATGTGGCAGGTAAGATAAGCTACAAACATCCACCATGAGAGTGGTCACCACCACAAAGGGAGCAGCAGCTACAAAGAGCTTGTGAGAATGATCTTACTAATTATTTTTCTAAAGTGTGCAATAAAGTTAAATTAAAATCCTGCCTGATTTTTTAAGGGAGGAGTGCCTTCCTGTTATGAAGCACGTTGCCTAGAAGCAAAAGCCTCTTAAATCTTCCTTTACCTACTGAGAAGTTATTGAGAAAGAAATGTCTTTTACCAAATAATAAGCAAAATGCGTTTCTGTCTATTTCAATTTTCCCATCTTTCCAGCTTCTTCTGTAACTTCATGAAACAGTAACAGCAGAAGGAAAACCAATAAACTCTTAGGCAACGTCTGTGACCTGGGAGCAGCTTGTTTGGGGTACAGCTGGATGTAAACTAAGAGGAGAAAGAAAATTTGATTTAGGGAAGGAAGTTTTTAACATGTTTTCATTCTTCTTTTGAGAACTGGGGGACGAAGAGAGGGAATCAGTTATCTGCACTTCAAAGTTACTCTGTTCTCTGCTGTCTGTATTTCTTGGAGAAGCACATATTGCAAGTGACAGTCTTTCTAGCACAAACACTTCATCTTTACTAATGGTTTTCAGACAGCTCTCCCAAAGCCTGGCTTCTCTAGAATGATGCTGTTAGGCATCAGCTGCAAAGTAGCAGTCAGTCCACTCTGTATCATAGCACAGATACACATGGCCCATACCTTGTTTTCTCCCTAGCAAAAAGTTGTCTTGACCTATTGATATTTCACTCACTGTAGGTGGTGCTTTGCAGAGGAAAATTAAACACTCTCAAATTCTTCTCAGATCCCCTATCCCTAAGGTGATCAAAACCAAAATCTGGATCAATAGTATAGTGTCTTCTGCCTATTTCTGGAGTAAAGTATTACTAATTCTTGTGCTTGGTCTGAAGCCTTACTTCATTGCATAAGTTATTTACTTCACTGGTCTGGTACAGCATACTGATTGAATCAAGTTCTTTCTTTCTGACAAAAATTTTCTTCTCCATTCTTCTTATGCCTTATATTTATGATAGCTCATTGATCAAAGCAGTGCAAGCTGACATGGAATGGTTGTGCAGCAGTCAAGATAGTTCCAACACCTGCCCAAGAAGCTGAATGAATATTCAGGTACAGAGTTGTTTCAAGGTTGTTCAGTATTGCAGGCAAAAACTCTATCTGGCTGTCCTGGGAATGAAGATGTGAGTAAAGCCTTCCTTACTTCAGGAAAAGGAGCTAAAAAGAAGTTATATCCAATTGTTGGGAGAGGGAAGTGTTGGCTTCCAACAGGAAAGTTTGAAAACTGATGGCAGTAACTCCTTTTCCAAGACTCCATTTATCTCCACTCCAGTGATCTAGTAGACAATGATCAGGACAACTACAACTGACTTGATTTCTAAACTATTCACATGCTGGAATAGGCACCAGACCCATTACCATTCTGACTACATCTACAGTGATAAACAAAATGAGGTCAGAAATTGTTCTGTAGCCTTGAAAGCAAGAGGTACAGTGCACTTGGCCCTGCAGACTGTACTGAACACCACCTGCTTGAGACAGATGATAGCATGAGAGCCTGTGGTGTTGTTTGAGGCAGCAAAGACTTCTGTGATACAGTTGTCCAATGAAAGTAAATGAACCCAGAGGTGCTGCAATCTCATCAATGCTGTCTAATGGAAACAGTCCCTGGCACATACTATTGTCTCCCAGACCATTCATACATATTGTCTCAGACCGCTACAGGAATAGTCCAAAAACAAAATGGGCAGCAGGCTAATGTTTATTAATATGGATAACCATGGAATCATAGAATGGCTTAGGTTGGAAGGGGTGTTAAAAGTTCTCCAGTTCCAACCCCACTGCTGGGGGCCGCGCTGCCACCCAGCAGATCAGGTTGCCCAGGGTCCCATCCAATCCGGCCTTGAAAGCCTCCAAGGGTGGTGTATCCACAGCTTCTCTGGGCAGCCTGAGCCAGGGCCTCACCAATTTCAGTAAAAAAATTCCCCCAACATCTAGTCTAAGTCTCCCCTCCTTTAGTTTAGCCATTCACTTTTTCCTATCACTATCAGACCATGAAACACGTTGGTGTCCCTCCAATTTCCAAGCTTCTTTTAAATACTGGAAGGCTGCAATGGGATCTCCACAGAGCCTTCTCCATTTTGAACAAGTTCATCTCCCTCAGCCTTTTTTTTTTTTTCATAGGAGAGCTGCTCCAGCCCTCTGGACAGCCTGTGGACCACTCCAACACCTCTGTGTCTTTCTTGTGCCGGGGTCCCCAGGCCCGGATGCAGTGCTCCAGATGAGGCCTCATGAGGGTAGAGTATAAGGGGATAATCACTTCCCTCATCTCTTTTTTGGTGCACCTGCAGGTACTGTAGATCTTCCAGGCTGCAAGTTCATGCTGCTGATTCTTGTTCAGCTTTTCATCTACCAGAACCTCCAAGTCCTTCTCCGCAGGCCTACTCTCAAGGAGTTCATCTCCCAGTCTGTACAATATCTGGGAATTCTCTGACTCAAGTTCAACACCTTGCAATTGACCTTATTGGACCTCATGAGGTTCTCATGGGCCCACCTTTCAAGTTTATCAAGGTCCCTCTGGATGACATCCCTCCCTTCTCTCGTATCAACTGCACCACTCAGCTTAGTGTCATCAGCAAACTTGCTGAGAGTGCACTCAATCCAACTATCCAGGTCGCTGACAAAGATGTAGAGGACGACTACATAAAGATGCATGGTGGAGGACCCCTGGAACCCTCCACCTGGACATAGAGCCATTGACCACAACTCTGGGTTGTGGCCATCCAACAAATTCGTCATCCACTGAATAGTTCCACCTTCAAATACGTCTTTCCAATTTAGAGGTAACAATGTCATGTGAGACCGTATCAAAGGCCTTGCACAAGTCCAGATAGATGACATCAGTCACTCTTTCTTTGTCTGCCAATGCAGATCACTTTGATGCCTTGCAAATGCCTTACCATATCGTCCAGAATGTTCTGTTCCGTGATCTTCCCAGACACAGAGGTAAGGCTAACTAGCCTGTATTTCTCTGGATCTTCCTTTCTCCCTTTCTTAAAACAATGTTTCCCCTTTGCCAGTCATGTCACGGTGTTATCCATGACAGTGACGCAAGGGAAACCGAGAAGGGAGAGAGAAAGGAAAGAAAAAAAAACTGCACCGTCAGTGGCCATGCAGCCGCCCGAGCAGAGCCGTGCGCTCCGGGAGGAGGGAGAAAGAGAAGGAATAGATGGGTCTACAAAAAAACAACGGCACGATTTGTGAAGGAACGGTAACTTTACTAAATCTAATAAAATTGAACAATTGAGAGAGAGAGAGTTTCTAAACCGAAAGCTGGGAGCTTACGTTAGGGAGCACACGTGCTGAACCTGTACGGCAGCCTGGCATCTGGTGCGGAGCTCCGCCCCTCTGCTGCTCCCCAACAGCATTAACTACTTAGCTCCCTGCACTGTGTTCTGATGTGGAATACCGGCATCAAAAACCACAAAACCACAGCAAGTCACCAGGGGCTTCACTTGACAGCCATGACTTTTTGAATATGGTAGAGAGTGGCTTGGCAACTACATCAGCCACATCAGATCCATAGGCTTGCATACTGGACAGGACAGCCACACTCCCATTTACACTTACATTTCCAGGAGCAACCAAGAGAAATCTGCAGATATTAGTGACATTACAGGTGCAGAGTTAAATGAGACAGAATTATGCATACAAAATGTTCAGCTGATCAGTTAATTTTTATTTCTAGAATTTTCAATTGTGAAAATTTTAACACAAAAAGAAAATAAAAAGAGAGAGAGAAGGAACTAATTCTCCTCATCTCTACTTTCAAAACTTGAGGACATTCATTTTCTGCATAATCAGTTAGGAAAAAATTGTGGAGAAAACAGAATTTAATCAGGCCTCGCAGAAATTTCCAGGAAGGCAGAGCTGTAAATCAACAGACAAGATGCAAAAGAGAAGCTATAGATAAGATGAAACCAGACTCTTCCCAGAGGTGTACTGGTTCTACCAAAGAGCAATAAGCACAGTTTTCAGCAAGGAAAATAGTAGAACATACAGAAAAAAAAATGTTCCCAGTACAAGTAATGCAATGCTGGGGCAGGGTCCGCAGGGGCTGTGGAAACTCCTCTGAGCTCTATGATCTGCCCTTGAAGCTGATCCTATGTTGGACAGAGTGTTGGTCAAGAGACCTTTAGAGGCCCTTTCTTACCCAAAATATTCTATGATTTTAAGCAGTTTTGATTTTTTATCTAATTTCCAGCAGATAGAACATGTGAATGCAGTTTTAAACTGGTAAAACTCAGGTCAGTATACTTCATGCTTTTGCCTTTTCCTGGTACACCTAACAGAAATGAACATGACTTCTTGGTAAAAGTCTGAAGTACTACTGAAACAGAAAAGTAAAAATTCTGACATTAGTACATGTTATAGTAACTGGCAGAAATAGCTGGAGCTGAGCAACTACAAAAATAAATCTTTCAATGGGCACGTCAGACAATGACATTTTACAGTAATTCAGGGTGACACGCATCTGATGCAGAAGTATCAGAAGGGAAGCATGTGGCCAGCATTTGCAGCTATTAAGGCCTGCCAGCACTGAGAATCATTAGTGATCCCTATTATCTCTACTACAGCAGCTGTCAGTAGCTTTACCCCATGCAGTAGAAATTATACAAGGTCTGATGTTGTACGGTGGCATGATTCAGGGAGTGACACCTATGTTCTCTCTGCCACTGACTTTGCTTCACTTCTTGCAGCAGCTTTGGTGATAGTATCTATTTTCCAAGTGCACAAATGCTTTCTTTCTATCTTTTTCACCTTCTTCACCTTCTCCAAAGAGATACAGCTTCTGAGGTTGTCATTTCTGCATTGGCTGTAGGTAGGACAACACTATAAAAAGGGAAACTGAGGTCTGATTTTTTTTCAGATAAATAGCATAGTCCTCTGACTTCTTTACATGTTACTATGAACACTTGCATGCCAGAGTCTCCAACTTCAATGCCAGTCTTGTACACTTATTATGACTGGTGATCTTGATTTTTGCTTCCTGGTAGCCTTCCATTCTCTACACTTCACTTGTCACACAAATGGGAAGGGTGAGCATGAAAAGGTACTGAGCACTAGATAAAGACAATAGGTGTTCTTCCACATAAGATCAGAGGGATTCATAAGTTGAACTTCCAGTTTATTACAAAGATGACTTGTACCGTCAAGGAGAATTTGATGAATAAGGGCATAGCACAAGCTGTAACACGTGCAATATCAACAGTAGACCATGAACAAGCTGAGTCTGCTCAAGTGAGTGGGATCTGGACAGCATTGAACTGGGCCCCCAAAAAAGACTCTGGACATAGTCACCACATGTGGAAGCGAGTCAGTGGTGAGAATACCTGCTGAAGTCAAACACAGGAGGTTAATCTGTGTAGATCATAGAATCATAGAAAACCCCAAACTGCCAGAGGCCCACAAGAATCATCAAGTCTAACTCCTGGCTCCACTCAAAATCCAAACCCTGTGTCTGAGAGATTCTCCAAAATCTCCTTGAGATCTGGCAACCTGGGGCCATGATCATGGCCTACAGTGAAACCTCACATGCTCTCAAACTTTCAGATTTTCTGAAAGCCAAAAGTCTGGTAAAACCCATGTATAGACTAATAAGAGAAGAGCAAAGATGTGTAACATCAAAATCTCCTTATTCTAGAAACCGATTTTTGATGCCAGGGATTTCCACAGGCACACAGAATTCAGGTAGTAAACAAGTTTCATAATCTCGTTCAAGATTCCCTGTTTCATGAAAGGCAGAAGATGATGATAATCAGCTATCTCCAGACACCTTTTCAGGTTCAAAGTCTGTAGCCTTCTTTTACTTCCCCACACACATAAAATATTCTTTGCTTTGCTTGTGCTTCAAATGAACCTACATGTAGCAAAGCGGGTGTAAAAACAGCATTCTGGAGCCTTTAGTGGTAAATTGTGTTGCGATTGATTATAATCCAAAACAAAATCTACAAGGTCAAATGTTTAACAACAATAAAGTCATGTATTTTGTTTTTGTTTTTGTTTTTGTTTTTAATTTACATATCAGCATCATTCTCCATCCTCCATATTCAAAGGGCCAAGAATGAGAACTTCATGAATATGTTTACACATCACAGAAGCAAAGTGTTACTTTGAGACTGCAATTGTACAGGTTTAAAAGAAATAAAAATAGTAGAAACTATATTTATTGGATTGGATTAGAAGGTAATAATGAAGCAGGTAGCATGAAAAAAGCAAGGTATCATCCTTACATCCACTTTTCTAATCATAGATGTATTTCAATTTGCATTTCTTTTCTAGTGAAAACTGCAGCTGAAATAAATTTAAATTACACTCATTCTCTCTGAATTTATATTTATGATTCTATGGGAGCAAATAAGTAATTTTGTACTTGAAGAAATTTGACAAGTCACTGTTTATTGAATATTTCAACATTTCCAAATGAGAACTAGACAATGTTCCCAGCTGAATGAGTAGGCAGTCTTCCATTGATTTCAACATTGAAAGACCAGATCCTAATTTCTCCGATTTTCAGAGGAAAATCTACATTTTGTGATAATAACTGCTTACGATTGTTAGTTGATCACAAAAGGCTCATTTTCCTTTTTCTGTAAATAAAACTCTTTCTCCTTGTATATAGTGACAATACACAGTTTCTCACAGCGCAGGTTACCTGGTGTCACTGAGAGGAATACAGGCTGTGTTAATCAAACAAGCAAATCCTCCTCTATTTTGAGAGTATCTGTTCTTGTGCCCTCAATGCTCATTAGACTGAGATGCAACAAAGCTCTGAAACAGTGACTAAAACAAGCCAGAGATCAGGCAAAGCATTTCAAAAGCTCCCTGTCTGCTTCCTCTGTCTGACTTCTCCTTGCATCTTATGCAAGAAAAGAAACAAAAAAGACTTGAACGTTTCAGAAAATCTCTTGAACTGTGCAGTACTATGACTTCTTCCCCTGATGTCAAAAACAAGCAACCTTCCAGAGGTAGTGGGGAACAGAAATATCCACCTGGTATTATTGAATATTCCATAAGTGAGTTCATTGTCAGGAAAGTTTATGATCACAACAAATAAAGGGTGAATAATGAAGACTATTCACAAAAGGACAGGGTTGAACTTTATCAATGCAAATATCTGCTGAATCTAAAAGCTGAACTCATCCTAACAAGAAAGTGGGGAACAACCTGCAGACAGAAATTGCAGACAGTCAAGCACTGGCACGGGCTGTCCACATAAGTGATGGGGTCACTGATCCTGGAGGTTTTCAAGAACCGTTTGGATCTTGCACTGAGGGCCATGGTCAGTGAGCATGGTGGAGGTGGACTGACAGTTGGACTGGGTCACCATAGAGGTCATTTTCAGCCTTAAAAATTCTATGAAATCACAGTCAAAACTACATCTGCACAACATTTGCATTTGTATGATCAATTCCATGAGAGCAATTAGCAGGTTACAACTGATGTTTTGAAATTAGTCATATTTTAATAAACTTGCACACAAATCATTCACAACTGTGTTAGAAGAGAAAATCAGTCTACTAAACTGTAGTGAAATTTCACTGAATTCCCTACATCAGCTTCTATTAAAAAATGGTCAAGTTACAATTTACAGTATTCTGTCTTTAAAACACCTTATTATTTTGTTGGTCATCTTCTAATACAGTATACAGTCAAAGCAGGCTAGGAGTATGTGACTTGGACAAGTATGTCCTTTACATACCTCCATCTGGTTTGTACTTGTATGACACCATGACAAGACCTCTGAAGGACTATCAAAATACAGAAAATTATATTTGATTATAAAATGGTGACTAAGGGATTATAGCAGTTCACTGTGTTCACAGCTACTAAAGTCATGAGTGCAGAAGTGCAGCTCGTAGTTTATTGTTGATACTGGATTTATGTCTTTCCATAGACTGAATAAAAATATGTGCTTGGAAACATTGAGTTGTGCCTTTCTAAGTCTGTCCTAAAATACACAAGACTGGAACACTATCACTGGTTGCATTTTTACTAGAAAATAAAATGTTTGATCCTGAGTGCAAGCACCCCGCTGCCTATGTGGTAAAATTCCAAGGAAAGCTGCTGCCATGGTTTTGGCCAGTGCATAACTGAGTATACACAGATCCTGGCTACGTTACAGGTGTCATTATGTCATTATGGAACATAGACTGTTTCCAATGAGCACATTGTATAAGCCTACCCTGCTTTGAAAACAAATGGGGATAAATAGTACAAGTGTGGGCTGTACCCTTACATTTAGCTTCCATGATAAAGAATAGGCATGGGCACATTTAATACGCTGATGTAGCTAGTACATACTGCTATGATGAAGCATGAATTCAGGGACTTCTTTAGGAGAAGTTCTTTCTGTCATCTGCTGGAAAATCAAGCCAGTCACAGAAATCCCATACATGATTTATGTATTTGCCTGAAGGGCTCATTGGAACAAGTATTTTGAACAGAATATTCTAAATTGGCATGGTATCGATACCAGGCCATTGCATTCAAACAAACATAATGTTTACTGAAAAAGGGGGAAGTGTTCAAATGTTGGTGGTTTTTGGTTTTTTTTTTCCCTGTGCAGATTAATAATGTGCATATATTTTTGTCATGAAGAAAAACAGAGATAGTAAAAATAGTTCACAAGTGAGAGGGCTGCTATTCACTCCCCTGTTCCTGGAACCATGACAGCCCTTATATAACCAAAAAGAAAATTACATGAAATAAATAAGTTAATTGGGTTGATATCAAGTAAAAATATAATTAGTCAGAGGATTTTGTGGCAAAAGCACCATCAGTATGTGGCAGCTCCTCAGCCTCACTGGTGAACAGGGATCTGGCCATGTGTTTAAAACTTATTCATCAAGCATTTCCATGGAAACATATAGATGCACAGTCCTTGGATCACTTATTTCAGGAGCTACTGCTACCAGAGTTCACTCTAGAGTTAGAGCTGAGCCTGGGTGAGAGTGCTGAGCAATAATTATGATCTAGAAACCATCCCATTCTGGTATTTTTGGGGTCTTATAGTATGGGCATTTGGGTGAGGAGGAGCATAAAAGGGCATCTTGCATAAGAGAAATAAATAAATAAAAAATCTGCCTACATTTTTCTTCTCTGAGACTGCCTGGGATTTGAGAAATGACAGCACTGGAAACAGCCTGAAGAGTTGACAAAACAGCCAAAGGCCTCCAGGAAGATTACAATGTCTGTGTTAGTGAGGTGCTATACTGAAAGAGACTTAGATTAAATGCAGCCATCGGATCTGCTGGTTAAAAGCTGCCCTTTCCCACATCCACGCAGAAACCAGCTCTGGTGCTGTCTCCCAAGGCTGAGGAAAATTCTCACACGTTAGACCACTTACAGTGACAGAGCCAGCCCACCACCATGTGCTGGGAGCACAGCAGCACTGTGTTCCTGCTACAAAACATACAGCCGCTTGAGAAAACTGTTCATGTACTGTAAAAGGCAAGTAACATTGGGTATGATGCACAAGGGCTTCATCAGCACACAGTATTTTGAAAGCACTGGTAAAAATTTGTGGTATGAATAGAACATGCTTCATTGCTAGTAAGTACTTCTGTAAGAAATAAACATGCAAAGCAGGCTAGATGGGTGCAGTGTATGATTGGTAGCTATCCCTGGGTGGGTACACCCCTTCAAATTTCTCCTGAAGCCACAAATAAAATCAATACTTGTGTCTCTTCCCTGTCCTGTTAAGGTTTTTAATATGCCTCGCAGCTTCTGGTAAGAGATGTTCAGGTGGGAAAGTCTAAGGCATGGCTGCCTTCAGCAGCAGATATATTCTGAAATGCAACAGGGAACACCTACACCATATCTTTGTCCTCTAACAAGGAAGGAAAAGCCAAATATTCACAATGCATTTAATATAATGAAGCACATTAAACCAGCATTACTCACCTAACATACATTGCATTAAATTCTCAAAAACTAGAGCTTTTGTAGGCTGTTCGTGAGTATTTGAGGGGTCTGTTACTGCAGCAATGTGATAGCTCCTCTGGACTGAAATATCCTTAGGCACAATGGAGTTAAGCATAAAGCGTGAAGCCCTAACTTCAAATTTTATGCCTTTTTATTTAGTCTGTCTCACTAGGTTCCTTTAAGGCCTTTTTATTGTGTTTATTTCGTCATACATTATCTAGCATTAGTGATAATCCAAGTAGGCACACTGTCACCAACTGGTATAAGTTCATCCAGAACTGACTGGTTTGGGACACGACTTAAAAGTGCTGCCACTACAGTCAGCCTGAATAGTGCTCTCAAGACACAGTAGCAAACTAAAAAAGTGACACAGGGTGGAGTGCAGTGTTTAAAATCTATAACTGCTTCCATGTTTCCATGCTACTGTCAGCCTTTGAGCCTTTATTTTAACTCAGAAAAGACTGCAGGACTGAACAGAGACTTGGCTGTCAGTGGAGCAGGTCAGGAGATAAGACAAACACTCTACAACCCATTTTTTCTTGGGTGTTCCAGTCACTGCTAAAACTTAATAGGGGCCTTTCTCCACAGGGATAAAGCTGCACATCTTGAAAAATCTACTGCTGTCTTGGGACTCCACAGTCTTTCATGTAATACTTGCTGCTGTGAGACCAAAACATTCCTCGAGCCATACTGACCCATCCAGCGCAGTCCCTTGTGCAAGTCCTCCCTCCAGATAAGAGTCCAGGCCTTCCCCAGTAGCTCCTGAACATTGAATGGATTTGAATCTATTGCTCAGGACAGCCAAGCAGAGACCCCAAGCCTGTGGGGTGCCAGAGACATGACCACGGGGTCGGACAGGAGCCAAAAATGTGAAAATTTGGACCTCTCCAAGATCCTTGGCTTCCTGGAGGAGGCCACTCTCCTCAGTAAACTCTTCTCTTCTTGTGTTTGAGCAAAATCTTGTAAACGAATGAAGCTATTTATCTCAAGAGCCTGGGAAGCAAAAGAGAAAAGTGACAGTTACTGTTGTTTCTGTTTTTCATATTCTTATAAGACACTTAACTGGGGAACACTCTGTAGGCTGATGTCATTAGAAAGGAACACTTGAATTAAAGCCACAGGCATAACGAATTCAAACGAAATCATGTTCTGAAGTACAGTATGTTTTACGTTACTGGGAGAAGGACACACAGTTCCCTGTCTCAGAATCAGCAAGACATTGATTTTCTGGAGAAATGCACTTGAATTGGGTTTGGTGTATATTGCATGAAATCCTGCCTTTCCTTCAACAGGAGTAAGACTGGCTCATTCTGAAATAAAATGTTTGTTTTTTTAAACCTCTGAAACTTATTTAATACTTTCCCCATAGCAATGCAATTCAGAGAAAAAAATAGTTCAACAATTGCTCATTTTCTCTGCTCGTCTTGATGGAAACCCTCAAGCAAACTCATTTCCTCATTTATATCAGCTATCTCCCAGAAGATCTTTCTTGGTGCATAAAAAAATAAAAAATCATTTATTAAACTGTAAAGGAGGACAGAGGGAAGAAAGATTTGTTTGAACACATCTTGCAGAATTTAAATATGGGTGCAGATTAGGTGACCTGATAGATACGAAAAAAGAACATTTGCTTTTAAAGTATTTCTATTTAGTAATAAATTGAGGATGTTGACATCATTTGACTTCTTCATTATGCATGTAATTAGTGAACAAAAAACAAGGACAATACTTTTGTTTATTAATCGTGATATCATTTTGATAATATGGGAAGAAGTTGTGTGTTAACTTGGGAAAATAATAAGAAAAATAATGCCTGCCTTTTTCTTGTTTGTTTACTTTTAATGGCAGCTAACGTACTGGAAGAAGACTCAATGGAGCAGGACATAGAGAGCCCTGTCACTATTCATCAGCCAAAGTTACCCAAACAAGCTAGAGAGGATCTGCCAAAAAATCTAAACAAAGAATGTGCCAAGAGAAAGATCCAGAGGTATGTTAGGAAAGATGGAAAATGCAACGTCCACCATGGGAATGTCAGAGAGACCTACCGTTACTTGACTGACATCTTCACTACTTTAGTCGATCTGAAGTGGAGGTTCAACTTGTTGATTTTTGTCATGGTTTACACAGTGACCTGGCTCTTCTTTGGAATGATCTGGTGGCTAATTGCCTACATGAGAGGAGATATGGATCATATAGGGGACAGCACGTGGACTCCCTGCGTCAGCAACCTCAATGGGTTTGTCTCAGCCTTTTTATTCTCAATTGAGACAGAAACTACCATTGGGTATGGTTACCGGGTCATCACAGACAAGTGTCCCGAGGGAATTGTTCTTCTTTTAATTCAGTCTGTTTTAGGTTCCATCGTCAACGCTTTCATGGTTGGCTGCATGTTTGTGAAAATATCCCAACCCAAGAAGAGGGCAGAAACCTTGGTTTTTTCTACAAATGCAGTTATTTCCATGCGGGACGGAAAGCTATGTCTGATGTTCCGAGTAGGAGACCTTAGGAATTCACACATTGTAGAGGCATCAATACGAGCCAAGTTGATCAAATCCAAACAGACAAAGGAGGGGGAATTTATACCGCTCAACCAGACAGATATCAACGTAGGTTATTACACAGGGGATGATCGTCTCTTTTTGGTTTCACCACTGATCATCAGCCATGAAATTAACCAGCAGAGTCCTTTCTGGGAGATTTCCAAAGCCCAGTTGCCCAAAGAGGAGCTAGAAATTGTTGTAATCCTAGAAGGAATGGTGGAGGCAACAGGTAACATTTCTTATACTTTGTGTAAGGTAAATGCTTTAATTTTAGAAAGGAAAATCCGTAGTTTTGCTTCAGTTTAAAGGAATCATTTCAATAGTTGATACATTTGCAAAAGGCATCAGTTATCTGGTTAGCTTTGAAATTAAAAGTGTGCCCAGTTTAATTGTCTGTTCCATCTTGACTAATGAAATTAGTGTTGTTTCTGCTCTGTTTGGAAAATGGGATAGTTTTTCTCATTTTCTAAATTTTTCACAGTATGTCATGCAGTTATTTGTCATTCTATTGCAGAAGCCACTCAACCACTAGGACCCTGTGGGATAAAATGTTTTAGAAAAAAAAATCAATTCGAAACTCTGTTTATGATTAACATGGAAGTACCATAGTTCCTGCTGCTTCCAATCACCCATGGGTAGCTGCAAAATAACTGGTTGCCACATTAAATTCCTAGCCTGTTTGGATCCAGTCAAAAATGATGTGTTTAGCTTTCTCTTTTTTACTTCTTTGTTTACCTGCTTTTGTTTTAACTTGTAACTTGGGGCTTGTTCCACTTTAGTTCACAAAAGATCTATCTGATTTTGTATTTCATTTATGTCTCCCACACACTGCAGAAGTGTTCAGAACACTTAATTCTAGTATATATAAATAAGGCATATTATGTCACCAAAGTCTTGTAGAGAGATTGTTTGGTCATTACCTGCAATTATACAGCAGAACATCAATATCAGTTAATGCAGAGAAAATACTATTTGGAATTCACAGTAAATAGACTAGCAGTGTTTCTTCTTTGCATTAAAACCAGAATAGTAGGAGGATGTTTTGTCTGAAAATGGTGTACCTACTGCAGTCAGTGTGCTGATATACTTGGTTTAGGAGAGATATTTTTCCTGCTAATGACAGCATCACATTCTGAGTTGAACAAACATAAACAATACAAGAGAATGGTGATTAGGAAATGAAGAAAGGATGTGCTTGGAAAGGAGAAAATAGTGAGCAGAGAAATAGAAGAACCAGATTTGCCATCTTCCCTACTACTGTAAAAGCTAGGAGAGTTTGAAGATGCAGATTACACTTCTCTGACACAAGTACAACCTTCCTAACCCTGACTCATGTTTTGCAACTGGAGCCAGGAAATAAAGAGCAGTCTCTTACCAGAACATGTGTGTGCGTTTCACACATCTATTATGTGGTGTCAGAATAAAATTGCATTTGTCACCATGTAATAAACGTGTGAGACAAAAATGAAGTAAAATATAATTCAAGGGAACTTGGCAGAGAATCTGAAGAGGTAAATGCAAGGCTTCCACGTTTTCCAGAAGGTAGGTGGCAATGAAGAGGAATCAAGGAGATTAAATGTTTAGAGTTTCTGATACATGCAGTAAGCTTAGAGGTTTCAAACATCCGCATCACTTTTGGATGAGAAGATGAAGAAATTGCTGTTTGTAGCTGAAAATATTGAACTGCAGCTAGATGAACTTGACATCCCAAAGAACAGCAGGCTTTCTTTATTATTATTATTAAATATTTANGGGACCCACTGACATTCATCAACTTTCTGAATGTTTCTGGATATCAGACAGTGGAAATGAGCGCAGTAAGGGGTGGGTGGTGCATTTCACCAGTGGCAACAATGAGTCACCTCCACTGGTGAAGATTTTTCAAGTATAGTATGCAGGCTTTTGTTCATCACTGGTAAAAACACATAGTTAGTGGTGGTGGCTGTGTTGAAAAATACTGATTTGTAGCTGAGAATTTGAGATTTGTAGCTATATCAAATAGTGTGACTGTGCTCTTTGTACCAGTTGTAGTTTCCATGGAAAAAATAAGGAAACTCTGCCTTCAGAGCAATCTGTGTAAAAGGCATCTCACTAAAAATGTATAAAAGATCAAAAGACAGTATACTCTGTATGTATACTTTTGCAGTACATCAAGTGTAGACTTGTTGTCTTAAGCCTTCAAGCTTTTCACTATTTAACTTTCTCATCCCTACTTCCTCTTGACCCTTGCACACTTATGCAGCCCTCTGTTCTTTTTTTTGCTGCTCTGATATTAATATATTGATCCCATCTTCCACTCAGTCATTATCAACTTCCACCACTGAGGTCTATCTCTCAGACTGATGAAGTAATGTTAAAATTATATAATTCTGGTATAAGTCCATAATGTAATGGATGTAATGATTTGGAAATCTACTGAAGCTGCCCAGGATAATGTTGTTATCCCACCACATTTTCAGCTGCTCCAATTTATTCTGTTGGAGACAGCTCTTTGGCATGCAGCTGCATGAGATATGAGAGGAGGACATCATATAATGCCTCTTAACTGTGTCATCGGGAACAGTAATTTCATAATTACTAGTACAATTTCTAATACATGTTTGTGTGGTAGTACACATGCATTGGATTACTTCTGCTGAAGATGCAACCAGACCAACATTCTACAACTAGAACATTTCCCTTTTTTTTTTCTCTACAGATATTTGTCATTTACACTCTTGCAAATATTGAAAAAGAATTGTTTTCCTTTTTACATCAAATACAGAGTGAGAGCAGCAAGAGAAGCTGCTTATTGCAGAAGTCTCCAGCACACTGCCCATCATACCTTTCAACATTGTTCAAAGTCATGAGATAGAAAAATACTGACAAGTAAACTAAGAAACTATGTCCTTAGCTATAGCAGCAGCATCATTCAGTATCATCTTGCATACATCAAACACAGATTGATAGCATTATCTTCTGTGCATTAGAAGAAGTCACTTCCAATTCTGATCATGAGAACAATCCTTTCTAAATTTTCAGAGCTTTAGAGAAGTTCTTGCATTTATCCTTTTAATGAGAAGTGCTAAGTATAAATGTTTGCTATTATTTTTATCTATTATTGTTATTATTGAGTTTAAAGTTTTATTGAGAAAATGATATCACCTTATATAATAGTTCCCATGTTAAGGAATTCAAAAGCTCAGCCACTTCTAGTATGAAACATAACTACTTATGTAGTATCACATAAATTTTGCAGTGTGCATTAGGAGTAGAAATGAAGAATAACACGTTATGAAAGGAAACAGAAATTATTAACCAAACCAAAATTTTGAAGAAATATCAAATCAAGAACACCCTAATTCCCCTTGGAATCATCACTGTACTTTCTGAGATACAAAATGCAGAAGATATATCTTCCAAGGCAGATATCAAAATATCAACCAAGAATATCACTGCACCTCCACTATTCATGTTAATTCTACCATAAGGGTTATTTTGAGGGTAGAAGATTCACAAAGGCACTTCCAACAAAATATGATGCCCATCTGACTCCTTCATATTGTATCAGCAAGAAATGAAAATAACACTGATTTCTATGAACATATTATGGATCCTTTCAATGTGCAGTTTTCCTTATTTGTTTACTCAAAAATCCCTCTGTGTTCAAAGGATAATACTCTCACAAACGTTCACTCCTATGACCTTCTTAATACCAACACATCTCTCAAACACCCAAAAAAGCAATGGCAGGTGAGTGTCTCTGGACTTGTTCTGCAGTGCTCGCAGCTGATAAGTTAATGCAACCCCTACCACAAAGATTGGTGACTCAGCTGAAGAGGCAGCACCTCATGCTTCTCATTTCGGTGGGCCATGCTGCAACTCCTCAAGGAGAAGTGAAGTCAGCTCTTTACAGCCCTATACTGTGAAGTATATTAGGCTGTTGTGAAGCAAATGTTGACCCCTCAGGATGGGGGTGCAAAAGTCCAACCAAACATCCCCCTGTATAATGGACATATCCATTACTTCCAGCTTTTACAACCACTGTTCCTCTTTCCATTCTGCTAATGGCAGGTAAGAGTGCAAGTAAGACCCAAGAATCAATACAACTCAGCAGTAACAAAAATAACATCCACCTTTAATAGGGAAGTGCTTTCTGAGGCACTTTTGTATCTTTTAGTGTCAGAATACAGATGTGGCACTGAAACAACAGGATTCCAGCATCCTTTCACTCCTTATGGGAGAGCTGAAATGCAACATGCAGATCTAATAAAGGAAAAGAGCAAGACCAACACAACAGTCTCTATTCCTCAGCATTTGAAATCTGCCATTCAAAATACTTACTTTATATTAAAGTGTCATCACTGCTTTTTTTTTTTTTTTTTTTTTTCTGGTGATCTGTTAAGATATTTGTTGGACTACGCAGTTTTGTTGCAGAGAAATTTGAGTAAATAATTCTTCAATCCATGAAAAACAGAACACAGGGGCTCAAAGATCCTGAACCTTGTCTCCCCTAAACAATATGCACAAAAGTTTGGATCTGAATAATTTCTGTATTTCTCTCAAATTCGAAAAAGAATTGAGCAACCTTGCCTAGTGGGAGGTGTCCCTGCCTATAGCATGGGAGTTGGAACTATTTGATCTTAAAGGTTCCTTCCAACACAAACGGTCCTATGATTCTATGAAATCTACAATTAACACATTTTATGGCAAGTTAATAGCCACTTTCCTACAATAGACTTGACATTTTAAAGCCTTTTTCTCCGAGTGAAGTCTATTTTTGAGGGAGGTCTTATAAAGATAAACAAACTTGTCATTTGAAAAAAGAAAATAAATGATACTTCCAGAATTTGAATTCTAATGCAGGAAAATTAAAACAAGATGAAGAAATTGAGGGTCATTGGAAACTGGTAAGGTGAAGAGGGAAAGTGAGATATATGAGATGAGAGATAAACCAGGAGGGAGAAACAGAAAACCTGAGAGTAATTTTCTAAAGAAATAAAGAAAGAAAGAAAAGGGAGAAAGAGGAATGTCCCAAACAGTCCACAGCCTTGGTGTTAATGTGGTTTCTGAACCGCAAACAATGGGGATCAAAACCCTCATCTAAAATTGTATTACACTGCAAAATAATGATAACAACAGCAACAACAACAACAAGAACTTCTTTCAACTCAGGAAAGTACTATAAAGGATTTCAACCTACTCAGACAAACCCTCAAACCTGGTGAAGTTGTGTCTGGCCAGTAGGGTGCACTAGATGACACTCTGGGAATTCCCTCTGCCTAAAAATAAAACATGAAAAATGAAACACTGTCAAAGGAAAAGAAAAAAAAGAAAATCAGCGCATTTATAACTGTCAAGAAAATAAGCTATGAAACTAGGCATAGAACTTCAGGCTTATATGGATGGTTTTACAAATAAACTTGCACTAGGGTGCATTTATAATTCTGACACATGGGCTGCTTGTGAGCAATATTGGCAGAATGGCTCATATATACATAAACAAACATGCTCGCCAGCTGTGGAAAATGTGCGCAGAAAACAATAAAATGCTCACACTGATGGTTATTTATATAGTAAATGATGCTATCGACTAGACAAACATTGTATAAAGCTGTTCCCACTCTTCACTACAGCCCCTTTGATTGACCAATTTGTTGTCTTTTTGCTTTCACTCTAATGAATTGCAAAATTTACCCCTTATTCTTGCCCAGTCCTAACAAATATCTCCCTTTGATATGTATGTTAGCAGTTCTAACCTTTCAAAACATCTCAGCAGACCTTGCTCTCTCTCTCCAAATAAGCCTTGCTTGGGTTACAGTTTTTCACCGGAATTTTTTATTGCTCTTCAAAGAAGAGATGCTTATGCTCTCAAATTACGTCTTAAGGGGATGTAGATGAAAGGCAAAAAAGGAATCAGGATTTCAAGTGTTTCTGCAAGGCAACTGGTTAGAGTTGATTAGATTGTTGTGCTCCAGGATGTGACAAACATACATTGACTGACATGCAGTTTAAACACGTTTAAGAACAAATGGCTTCTATTTACACTGTATCATCACCATTTCAGGAATGGTCAAAATACAACTGCTCTCTGCCCTTAGGCTGTACTTGTTTCCTTCTGTCTTTACATCACTTGGGTGCTACAAGCTAGGCTTAGACATCTAAGTTCATCTACACCTCTACCCCACCTCCCTAGTATTTTCCAGCAACCTCTTTCACTTATGTGCTATGCTCTCCTTTACGTTTTTTCAAATTCAGCAATAATTTTCATTGTTATTAATTTTAACACAGAAAGTTAGTGTTATTAGCATAAAGTATTGCGGTCATGAGATGGAGTTCTGAATGTTGGCACAGAAAGTCACTCCAATTTCATTGCAGAGTTTCTTTTTGGGAAGCTTCCTGAAGGTGAAGGAAAATATAAGACTTAAACGGAGCTGTTACAGTTTCACAGTAAGAGTCAAAACAATACACAAAATGGCAAGAAGCCAGGGAGCGAAGTTCATGAGAAAAAAAGAGAAATGCTAGTTAAACTAAAATTTTGGAGCAAGTGCCTGTATTGATTTCAGGGATGGAGGGGAAAAGGAATTACATGTTTTCTCTAATAGCTTCATTCTGTGAATGATGATACTATACAAACATTTTACACAGCTTGATAACCTCCTATTATACATCTTCCATGTCTTTCTCACCAATTCATTGTTCAGTTCTTCACAACAACAGCTGCTCCCTCACCCCTAAACCTTTAGATATTCAGATTCAAGCAGCAAGTCAGATGTTAAAAAGTAAACTCTATAAAAGGCAGGTTTCAGACCCTGCTATATTGAAATAATTGTCACAAATTAGATATTATTTTTAAAAAAATCTGCATTGAACACAAATAAAACTTTCAGTAGAAGATCTTCATTTTGCACATTGTACCCTTGCAAACTGTGGTAGGACACAGAAAAAGGGCATTTCTAAGTCTTGTGCATGCTTCCATAGACTTCCACTGTCAGCATTGTTCCTTTCCTAGCACAGTGGCAAGCAGAGATAGATACACACCATTTCTGCACTCACTATTCCTTCCCAATTATGGGCCTGCATACATTGTCCTTTGCAGCAATCGTGATCTCCATGGACAAAGGAATCACAAGATCACAAAGCTGTAATGTAACGCTGGCCATGCTGCTGCATCCCTAGCAGAAGGAAAATTAACAATGCTACTTCCAGCAAATCTTCAAGCAACACTGTATTTCAGTATTTTAACAGAAAATCAAGGAACCTGCGAAGACAGTCCAGATGTGGAGTTCTCAGTACAGGAGAGACATAGACCTGTCAAAGCACATCCAGAGGGGGGTCACAAAAATTATCTAAGGGATGAAACACCTCCCCTACCAGATCAAGCTGAGGTAGTTGAGGCTGCACAGCCTGGAGAAGTGAAGGCTCAGGGGAGACCCAAGAGTAGGCTGTCAGTATCTAAAGGGAGACAAAGAGAAAAGACAGACTCTTTAGCAGGGTCTATTGGGACAGGACAAAGGGAAATAATTTCAAACTAAAAGAGAGGACATTTAAACTGGTTATAAGGAAGACATTTTTAACAATAAGAGTGTTGAGGCTCTGGAACAGGTTGCCCAGAGAGGTGATGGATGCCCAGTCCCTGCAGATACTGAAGATCAGGCTGGATGGAGCTCTGAGCACCTAATGCAGATGTAGGTGCCCCTGTTCATTGCAGGGGAGTTGAACCAGGTGGCTTTTAAGGGTCCCTTCCAACTCAACAATTCTATGATTCTATGATGCTGTGGTGTTCTTGGGTATCCTGACCAAGATCAGATTTCAAAGAATGTGCATAACTTAGGGGACCAAGCAAGCATGTGCTGATCTGTACTGTATTGTGTTTGGTGTCTCCTGTGTCTACACAATCTTGACCAGAAAGATCTCTAATTGCTAAACAAAACAGATGATGCTAGACAAAGAGCACAACAGCCATTTATTTGGGCCAAAGAATTCCCAAAGCAGAATTAGCTGACTGAACACCTCCCATGCTTCCAAAGTGGAGACATCATTTCTGAACTCCTAAGAATTCCTTCAGGACTGTGAAGAACCTTTTGCATTTCTGAGCACATTTAAAGATAATGGCTATTAATTTGTGCTTGTTCAGATTGTCCATTTAGCCTTGTAATGATGTAAATGAGGAGCCAGCATGGAAGCAGATGATTTTGGGGAAAAAAATAAATACATTTACAAAAATTTCTTATTTTAAAGTTCTGCTTCTGATCATCTGAGGTAGTTATCAACCAGAAAACAAAGGCTTCTGAGCACCATGATGAAATCCTAGGCACACACTGATTTGAATCAGGGCAGTATCTCAACCCTGGAACTTTTTCTGGAATGAACTGATTCTTTCATGTTGATCACCTTGTTCTCTTGTGTTTGATCTCCAGATATAAAGCATATTTAAGTAGCCTGTAGTTCTAAACCTTGGGAAGTACTTTTGGCAATGTCTGTTTTTGCCTGCACCTCCAGAAGATCTTTTCACTTTTCCCTTTGGTGCCTATTTATTCCCAGCTGTATAATACCATTTTCTCCTCTTCATTCTCACTGAATTATAACAAAGGATAAATGTGTTATATTACATTTCTTGACAACAGTAAGATCTCTGTGAATTTACGGATGTTTATATCAATTCCTGATGAACATGGGCACACTGATCATTCATCTTCAACAGAAAGTTTTCACAATATTGAATAGAGTAGTAACTGTAACATCTTAAAAGACTGATGAACAAGCAGGATTGATTTCGAAAAAAAGAAGAAACATTTCCTCCTCTGGCAACGTGTATGACAGCCAGGCAACCCATGTTCACCTTTCTTGTCCTTCCCTCTCCAGACCTACTGCATTGTTAAAAGAGATGGAAAAGGAGAAAATATCTTCTAGGAATGATGGCAGTCACTGTGGCAATTAATGTGAAAGGGAGAAAGAGTTCGTGTGATCAGCCTTGTGGCTGCTCTTATGTTTGCTCACTCACTGCTACCATTCCCAAGAGAATTACAGAAAAAGAAATCAAAAAGTTTTCCAAGATCTCTGTTCTTCTTGATTTGGACAATTTTCATTTGTTGGTATTTCTTTGGAGTGGAAGGCTTTTTGTTTAAAAATATAGGATTCTAATAAAAATAGAATTATCAAATTGGAGATATTCCATTCAAACAACTCATTCAAATAAAGAAACTTGATTTAAAGAAACATTTAAAATATGAAAATGTACTAAACATAGAAGAGATTTATTAAAAAAAAAAAAAGATTTCAGTGGTTATCAGAGAACTCTTTAAGATTTCTGAGAAATAATGAAAATTTTGTTAGCAACAGTATTTAGAGGGAATGTTTGGATCAGCTCCACTGATGAGAAATAAATAGTGGGACGGGTAAAACACACTCCAGGGGATTTCCTGTCCTGCAAATGATGCCAAGTTGTAGCTTTCCAATCTCTTCCCAGCAGTTCACTGCTACAAAGCCAGGAACTGTACAGATAGGTTCCCAAGACAGCACTGATCAGCACTATATCTCATGCTTTGGGCACTAGAGGAAGACAGTGTCATGCAGTTATGACAGTGTGATTGCAGCCCTCTGTCATAGCAAGGGAAGGGGACACTGAAGCCATATCATCTACTTCAGGTTTGCTCAAAGCAATGGCCAAATTAACTTAAGGGAGCCAAATACCCAGGGATTTGGCATTGAATTTATACCTGCTAATAAAAAGAGCTGGAAGAGGTCAGTATGTCCCTGACATCACCAAAGTTATGATAAGAATAGAAGTAAAAGAGAAAAAAAAAGACAAAATGAGTAAGGAAACTGTCAAACACCTCTGCCTACTTCAGCCCTTGGATGCAGGTTTCCCAAGGAGATGAGTGGGCTCAGGTTCACGCACACAGTGAATAGTGGATTTTGCTGACCACACTAAATTCACTGGAGTAAAATGAATAAAAGTCTCTACAGATACAGTGCTAAGCAATTCATTAAACTACTGCTCTTAGCACAAACTGTTTAGAAGAGTGAATGGCACACACCAGAATATGTCCTTATCACAAACAAGGCCCACTGGTTATTAGGTTGTGTTAGTGAAGGTATTATACAGAAGCTTGAGGAGAGTAACTGTTCCCCTCTGTTCACCACTTGAGAGGCTATCTCTGATGTTCTGTGTCCTGTTCATGATGGTAAAAGAAAGACTTGGTCTTAGGGAGTAAGACTAGCACAGGGCCACCAAGGCATCTGGAGCTTGAGTACAAAACACAGAATCATAGAATCATTAAGGCTGGAAAAGGTCTCTAAGGTAATCTAGTCCAACTGTTGACCCATCACTACTATGTTCACTAACCGTGTCCTTAACTACCACATCTGCGTATTTCTTGAGAACCACCAGGGATGGTCACTCCTCCACCTCCCTGGGCAGCCTATGCCAGTGCTACTCTTTCTGAGAAGAAATGTTTCCAACCTGAACCTTCCCCAGCACAAATTGCGGCCATTCCCTCTTGTCCTATCACTGTTAGCTGGGAGAAGAGGCCAATTCCCACCTTGCAGACCTCCTTTCAGGTGGTTTTAGAGAACAATGAGGTCTCCCCTGAGCCTTCTCCATACTAAACAATCCCGGTTTCCTCAGTCTGTCCCCATCAGACTTGTGTTCCAGGCCCCTCACATCTTCATTGACCTTCTCTGAACATGCTCCAGGCCACAATGTCTTTCTTGTCATGGGCCACTTTTTTTCTTGTCGTGAGGGGTCCAAACACAGTACCTGAGGTGCAGCCTTGCCAGTGCCACGTACAGGGGAACAATCACCTCCCTGCTCTCACTGGCTGTACTATTTCTGATATAACCAGAATGCCATTGGTCCTCTTGGCTACTTGGGTTTGCTGCTGGTTCTTGTTCAGGCAAGTGTTGATCAGCACCCCCAGATCCTTTTCCTTCAGGGTAATCTTACCTCTGCCTGAACAGTCCTAATAAGACCTTAAAGAGAGCACAGAGACAGGCATGTCTCAGAGGCCCAAAATGATGGGACAAGAATCAATGAATACATGATTAGACATCAGGAAAAGCCTTTTTTACCATATGGCTGGGTCCCAGAAGGATAGAACTGTTATCCCAACAAGTGCCCGTAACCTGACTGAATAAGCCCTGACCAATCTGAGCTATTTGGCTACAAATTGTGCAGTACGTAGGACCAGTTGACTCTACAGATGTCTTCCAATCTAAATTATTCACTGCTTATTAGTCTGCAAGGCTGCTTCTACTAGCACATGGTAACTGTGAAGAATTGAATGGCACTGAAAAATGATTAGTCCAGCTAAAGACTTGCATTGTTCTCCCATAACACCATTTAAGCAATTGTGTTTTATATACCTGAAAACTGGGTAAGGAGTATGAGTCTTTTGCTCTGGTCAGGCAGCCAGCCAGTCAGTACAACCAAGCTTTGCTCCAGGAGGTATGCTGCAAGAGAATATCTTAAAATTGTGAGGCAGCACTTTACCAGACAACTGATCTTTGAAGAATGGTCCAAAGATTGTGCTAAATCAGAATTTGCTATTTCCCCTGGATTTTTTTCATTCCCCTTGCCACAGTCTCCTTCTTTTTTATCTTTCTTCCCCTCTAAACAGTGAGGAAGGCCTAGATGAGTATTGAACATTGCTGCAATTGTCTGCTTCTCTCTCCTTTGGATAGTCTTTGTATGAATAAAATGTGCTACACAAGATATGCCTATCAACAGTTGTTCAGTTATTATTATTGTTATTATCATCATCATTGTTATCATCACAGCAGATAGCCTTGTATCTAGCAACAGTGTCAAGTGGTTTAAGATTTATCTTTGGGGAGAGCCCTAAGGCACATCAGGGTTGGCAACTTTTATTCCACCCTTCTGTCTGATGCAGACTAATGTGAACTGAAGAGACAGGAGCTTACCATTAAAGGAGAAAAATCAATCTGTCTATGGCAGAGCTGCCAGGCACCACCATAGCAAAAAAGATTTAAGACTCAGCCAGTCCAATTAAACTGCGCTGGCACTTTTTTTTAACTAGACGTAAGGTTCAATTTCTTCACTCCTGGGTAAGAAGTATTAGCTTACTACAGTTAGATAACCACAATGGGAAAGGTCCCCACATCGCTTTCATAACTTTAAGTTTTTTTTTTCAGTAGTCCTTTAGTTACAGTGGGAGATCTTTCTTTCTTTTTTTCTAGTAAGGATAATAATGAGAGTTTTTAGCTATCAGTATGTTTATAATAGATGCTGTGAAAATGTGTAGATGTGTTCAAAGCCAAAGGTTCCAAGCCAGTTATAGACTTTGTCTGGTCAAAGATCTTCTTTGAGTACACCCATGTCTACACAGCTGTGAAGTGAATGAGGTTTAGCTTTGCAGACTGAGGAAAATGTTTTTCTCCAACTACAGATCAAGAGCAGGATCTCTTGGGATGAGAAAAGTTAACATCTATCTTCGCATTACAGCGGTCTTGCACTTCACCATCACCTAATTAATAAAGTTCAGTACTTTCCAGGTGACATTTGTGGATCTAGCTTATGGTGTGCATTCTTATTGCAGAAACTCAAACTTTTCCACACCATTCTACAGAGTATTGCCTTTTGAGATGAAGGCTGTAAGAAGCATGAGAGTTGTGTGTAAAGACCAATGCAAAATGTTCATTTGCAGCACTTTCATCATAATTTGCAATGCAGGAAAGGGCAGAAAGTAGGGCCAGCAATGACAGACATCATCTTTTGGGGAGACATCAGAGCAGCAGGTGCAGAAAGAGTACAAGATTCACAAACAGCCTTCTCCAGATCTTTCCCTGAGGAACAAAAACTGGTACAAATTTTACAATGAAATTGTTGGGATTTTTTTTCTCTCTGTAGCGAAGAATAATGAGGCAAAGGTCTAACTCATATCAAAAACAAAATAGATCCAGCAGTAATTTTCCAACTTGCAAATGAATTAGATAGAGTTGAATGAAAATTCCACATTTGCGTTCTAGGGTTAAAATGGTGCTCAAAATCCACTTTAAGACTCTCACCTCAGGAGTTCAACACTGATGCAACAGAGTTATAAAACCTTGTTAAATTAGTAAAGATCCCGAAACACAAGAACACACAAAATGAATCTTAACCTTACCATGTTTACATTCTTTAATGCTTGAAAGATATATAAAATGGTACTAGAGAATTCAAAAGCCACCAGTGATAGAAATTCAGTTCAGAAATATTCCCTACTAATGCGTATCAAATATTTATCATACAATTTTGAGCCTGTTCCAAAGTTCTACCATGTTCATGAAGTAGGTCTCAGTCTCTGGTGACATTTGAATTAGGACCTCAAAGGAATAAATTGAGCTGTGCAATACCTGTCAGTTCTCTAATGGCCTCAAAGAAGAAGCAATTAATACTCTAATTAAAAGACAAATGAAAGGTTAAAAGCAGATAAATGTTTATAATCTAGATTAAGTACCCATATGAGAATTTTGGTCTATTGAAACGAGACATTATGACATTTGAGAAGACTCCATACCCATGGGAGGGATGTTGCTTTCAGGCAGGATGTCTTCCCCACAGGCACATCGTATTGAGACAATCCGTCAGTCACTCTGTTCTCCACAGTCACTTTTCTTTCTGCATATGCAGGAACAAGCTGTTCTACAAAGACAGCCCGAACTAATCTTGAATATTTTATCATACAAACAGTTCACAGTAAATACAAACACGACTACATATGAAAACACTTGGTCCATGAAAGTACACCTTACCCTAACTCCCTTTCTTATGTACCCAACTACCTCCTACCAAGCTTTCCATCTGCCATACACAGTTCAGTACATAATCTGTTGGAAAAAATAAAGAGGAATCGAGAGCCAAAATCTCACCAGATACTGCAGGTCCATTAAAAATATGTGCTAATGATTTCATTTAAATAATAACAACTAGAATAGAGAGCTAGAGACTCTTGTGAACTCACACAGCTCTCAAGGCCTTATGACAGCCAAGACTAAGATCCCTCCTGAAATTCTTTTCTTCACACAGATAAGCATCATATGAAGTAGATCAGAAGAACATTTATTAAAAAAAAAAGTACAAACTACCTCCAGCAGTTTTCATGTGACTTTTTTTCCAGACAAAGCCCTTCTCACTTCAGCAGTAAGGAGGTTCCTTGGTCACTAAAACTTGTTTATAATATAAGGCCTTGACAATGCTGTTTTAGCGTTGCCATATCCCTCATATTTCCCCTCTTTTTTTAATATCTTTTTTATTTTTAAGGATCCAACAGGTCAAGCAATCTGCACATTTCAAAATAGTCCTCTGGTTAGCAATGTGTTCCCAACAGCCCAATCTGTGATGCTGAAAAGACAGCAGACAAGTTTTTCTGATGACTGCAAAGCAACCAAAATAAAACATACAGAAATAAATAAAGCAGTAAATAATCACAGTCACTTATATCCAGAAACTCATACAGCATCTTTCACCTGGGGACTGCAGAATGGGAAGTGTGTGCTGTGGTTTCCTGTTCCCATATTCTTCTGGCTTTACGCAGTGCATCACTGTGACATAGAAAACCATATGGAGTTCATACAAAACTACCAGGGGATATCTTTCAGTAATAAAAATCTCTAGTGATGCAGTGTCACCAGCCATCCAAATGTGAACAAGTATAAACTATCTCCACTGCTGGAAGGGGATTTGTGTGACTGAGAAAGACTGGTGTGAGTTTGATGAGGAATTACAGGAAAGTGGCTTTTGGCGCTTCATAGGCACATAAGCATCAGTTAGAAGTGATGTCTTTAACTTTCTATGGCAAAGCCATATCTTATCCACTAGTACAGGTAAAGTATATGTATATAAAACAGGTGGCTGAAAATATAAACAAAACATTTAAGCATTAAGGTCTGTCCCTGATGAGGATATGAGAAAGCTGCTCAACTAAATTGGCTCTTGGTATGTGCTGTTTCTTCTGCTGTCTCAGCAGTTATTTATGCCAAGCCTACCTCAGAGCCTCCAAACTTTGGAATAAAAAAAGACATATCAAAATTTCACATCCCAAAACCAAATAAATATCCAATGTTCTTTAGGCCAAATATGAACTACTGCTCAGAATGTTTGATGGATGCATGAGGGAGATTGTTCAGCGCATTAATGTCAAAAGACACCCAGCTCTGAGAGTTTCCTTGCCATGCTGCAGTTACTCAGAGATTGATGGCTTGGAACCTGAGAGGAGGGAGCCTGGGTACTGAGCAAGGCAGAATGTAGCATTGAAGGTATGAGAATGAAGGCTCTAATTGTCAAGCTTTCTAGTTCTGGTTTGCCTCTCAACAGTTTATTCAACAGAAATTCACTGTTCAGAACTTCACTCTGTCCTCAGCGCAGACACAGTAGCACACTACGTTTCTCCACAGGCAATTGTGAGGAAATGAGGACAACAAGAAACATGTGCTGTCCCACAGAGGTGTAGGAGGCATCACACATTTGGAGCCTCACAGAATAACAGACACCCTCAAAGCAGCTGTAGTCTGTCCCTGACTGTACCCTGGTAGGATACCACTCTACTGCTTGAATATCTGCTCAGTCCCTGGACAGGGATCTCTTTGCAGTTCATTATGGCCAATTTTATAAGGACTCTGGTGGTGTTAGAACAGGGACAGGCCGAGATACATTTTCTCATCCATCCCACTCCAGATCCAGCAGTGAAAGGAGTGCAGGCAAAGGATTCTGGTTGTAGTGTCATTATCTGCTAAGCATGACCTGAACCAGCTGTTTGGGGTGTCTCTGAGAGCTATAGATGACTGTGTAATGCTTCATTTTAAACCACTAAGCAAGCAACATCCTCATTTCCCTGAGAAAGCTTCCACCAAGATATCTCTGGCTACTTCAGTCAGATATCTTCCATGTAAAAATAGTATGATACAGACCAGAATGCTTTATCTCCACTATTCTAGCTGTACGAGGCTCAAGAAGATAAGGAAAAAAACAATTTTAAAATAACGTAATATTTTATTTGAGGATGGATGTAACTTAGATGGGCAAAATATATAACACACCTGTATGTTGTTTAACAATAGGAGAAGAAAACAGCATTGAGTACCAAGAGGTGCACTGGGAGAAGATTAGCACTCAGTGTATAACTGATGCTGTGAAAGCAAAAATTGCAGGTTAATGCTTAAACCCATATTAGCATTCACAATATGCTTCAGTACATTATCATGTGGCATAATGTCTTTATCATGCAATGCTGTAACTTCACATAACACTTGAACGATGAACCATGCTGCTATAAGGAGGATATTCCAAACAGGTGGTGGTAATATACAGCAACAGTATTTTCAAAATACTCCTTGTAATTACAATAAGTTCATTCTAGAAAATGTAAAAATAAAATACGTGCTGGGGTAGTAGCCTTCTGTACTCTACACTATAAAAGCTTCAGTTTTCATCATCATGAGTCTGTAGGCTTGGCGCTAAAGGGGCCCTGAATGCATTTATAATCTGACAAGGAGAAAAACATAGTTTTCTCAAGGGATTTTTTAAAAAACACTGAGTTTACAACATTGCAATAAATAGCAGAGACGTGTCCAGGCAGAGGTCACTCAAATATACGTGGTCATTCAAATCCCAAGCAAAGTGAAAAATGAGTAGCAAGGTCTTCAAATTCATTTGAGGATGGAGAAAAGTGGAGGAATTCATGCAAATCAAAACGTACTCGCTAAAGCAGAACATCTTGCAGGCTCAGAGGCTGAGCTGTTACCATTCTGGTTACAGTTCAGGGCCAGTGAGCCTCTCCACTGCAAACTCAGAGAGAAGAAATTGTTTCAAGAAAGTAGTTGTATTCCAAAATGTGGTGTAAAGCATCTAGAGGAGAGGTAACATTTTATGTTAATTTTCTATCAGCTTTAAATTGTTTAAGCTTCTCCTGCAAGGAGAAAAAGAAGTTTTACTGTGGGGAAAAAAGAAAAAAAAAGGTTTAGAATGGTATTACTGTGAGCTGCTATGCTATGAGCTGCTACTCAAAAGGCACTTCTTTGTATTAAACTGCTGCAACTTCCAAAATGATCCATAGAATCATAGAATGACTTAGGTTGGAAGGAACCTTAAAGTATGTGTGAGAACACCCTGAGTTTCCTGGAGTCAACAGAAAGATTCACATGGCTTAGAGTGAAGACTAACCGCACCATCACAAGAGCTTATTACATTTTCATGATAACTACACTGAGATTTTATTGCATCCACATCACAAGATATTACACTAAATCTGTCTCAAATGTCATATTAGTTAGGTTTTCAGCACAGGTTTTCTACTTCCAGCCCTCTTTGTCCAGCGTAGTGTAACTGAATGCAAGACCAAGGGGTGGAAAAGGTACCATGTGAATAGATCAGAAGGCAGATCCCTGGCATTACAGACAGACAGACAGTAGTATGGTCTGAACAAAAGAACAGCTCCTTCTCACCACATCTGCTGCATCTTTGTCTCTACATCTGAAAAAGGAAGCACACAGTTCCCCTAGACTACAGCTGAACTACTCAGTAAAAACACAGAGTCATTTTTGAAGCTATTTACATGAATGTGAACAATTACCGAGAAGGCACATCAACAGAGAATCAAACCCTGCATCTAATGTTAATAATGCACTTAATAGTAACATCCCCACTTTCCTGGAAAAGAAAATTAAACCTGTTCATAATACAACATTTTTTTTTCCAAATGATAGTATTTCTTACCTCCTACATTGTATCTACCTTAATCATCTGACTCCCACATAACTGGCTCAGCTTCAATGACAGTCTCCTCTACTTGTTTAAAAGTCATGTTATTTCCACTGCCATCAAAAAAGCATGATTTCCAAGTTAAGTTATTAAGTTTCTAATACAAGGAACATTGTGTAGGTGCTACTAAAGTAGACACTTAGAAATGGAAAAGAGATTCCCCCCCATCTAGCAGAGGGTTGGATTTTCCTAGGAGAGGTGTACCCTTCATTTGCTAGGTTTTGACTGTCTCCAAAGTGAAACCTGTGTCCCTTTGTCAACCTAGTGATCTACTCCTGGTTACAGCAGAAAGAAACAGGAGCCCTTTCTCCTGAAGAAAACAGAGAACAGAAAAGTACCACATCATTTTAACCATGATGCTTGCATCTGAAGACCTATAATCTAAACATTAAATACAATGGGCAGTGTACAAACACAGCTCTCTCCTGGAGGCTCCATAAGGCCAACCCATCTGCCTGTACACAAACCACAGCCCAAGTAAACCTGATTTGTCAGAGCTAAGAGCAATTCAGTCTGACTCACATGCTTGATTCTCACCCAGATATCAAGTTTTTCATACTGGACAGAAGAAAATTATTTTGGAATAATCCCTGAGGAAATGCAAGTGAAAAATCTCTTCAGTTCTGGCCTACAGCTTTTCACCTCAAGCTTTGTATCTGTGCTGACAGCACCATGGACTTTAATCAACTTTACTGACTTGTAACTAGTTTTATACCCACCCCCACATGTAAGTACAGACTTTGTTGAAAGACACCAATTTATTAATTTTGTGATGCTGAGTTGAACGGAGCACTGGGAAATTAATCTCAAACCAATTATGTGTTTTGCAAGAGCTTCAGCTTCTTTTCCACACCACTCTCTCAGCAGCCATCAAATCACCACAAGTCTTCATTTGCTGAATCCAACCTCCCTGAAGTTTCATTTCATTACCTGTCCATTCCTCCAAATCTTTCATCTCCGCTTGGTCCCTCTGAAATCAGCAGAAGAAGTAGATGGAGTTATGTTCTAGCCACTGCAATATGAAAGGTTTATGAAAAGTGTGTTATGCAGCACCTACACTATTAATGAACAAAATCCTCCTGGCTCAGTCTTAAGACTTCCATTGTTTCAAAACTTGTCAGATCCCTTTAAAAAAAAAATTACATCCTTCGTGCAGCTCAAGATTACACTTGACAGTGTGTCAGTTTGACATGCAAGCATCTGTCATTTTCTGACAAGGAGAGAAGTAGAAAATAATAGGCAACAGGAAAAATAAAGTTTTCTTATCTTCCTCCACTGTCTTCCCTTACAGTGGATTCACCTCACAGAGCACAGATTCACATCCATCTGGGGCTTACCTGAGCTGATCACCTGAAAATACTGAGTCATACAACTGTACTATTCTGTCATCCAGATTTCCCAGAGTTGTCTCGCATCACACAGGACTTTTCTGACCGCCCTGGTGAACAGCAGTCCTTCTGTAAGTGATGCTTTTCCCAGGAAGTGTTCCCTGTTGATCTCATTACTCTCTACCCAGGGAGTTCATTTTTGTCCCATTCACAGGCAGATCCCTGTTGTTTCAGTGCCGAAAGACTTTATGCAGCACAACTGAAATTTATCAGAAGTGGTCATTCCCATCCCTGCATCAAGGGAAATATGTCAGATGCCATGTCTGCTATTCTGCATTTGTATTAAAAAGACAGGGTCAAAAATCTTTGCTTTGTTTTTCAAATGAAAACTACTGAGTTTTAGGAACATATTCAGTCATCACTGTAGACTATTTCCCATTCTCTTGCTTTTGTTAAAACAGAAAATTTCCACTTCAACTATTCCTAACCAAGATGGAAGCAGTCCACAGTTACTCTGTTCTCAAGTAATGAGTGTCCTGAAAATAAGCACATTTTTATTCATGCTGTACAGATCAAATGACAGGTCCCATGCTTCTGTGCAGGGAAATGGACTTCCCAGAGGCAAGCACAGGCAAGCCTGGAGATACAAATCTCTCCTCACAAAAGAAACAGCAGGATGTTTAACAGAAAGGGACAGCGCACAAATTGGTTTCTCTGTGGCGTAGTCTGCTGTCTGCACGACAAACACAAAATGAAAGACTCACCTGATGTCCCTGTAGTACACTCACTGAGCGCACACAGTGCACGAAGCTTAGGCAGATGTATCAGTTGATATGCAGATAACATTTGTGCAACATACAGCACCACTGGAGGGTTCACAGTCATTAGGAGACAATGCTATTCCTGTTCATCATTAGCTTCAAGTTGCTTGTTGCCTCAGATGTGTGTGTGGATATAGGCTTCATGGAGCTTGTCCTATCCTCATGCTGCAGTTACCTGCAATGGAGGAGAACCAACAGCTGTGCTTTAGCCTGTTCAGATCTCTGGCTTTGGACTAATTTCACTGAGTTCATGCAAGCTGGACTTGATCTTTGTAGATCCCTTGTAGATCCCCTCCTTTCCTCTCCCTCTCCTCTCCTCTCCTCCTCTGTTCCATTCCATTCCATTCGTTCAACTAAAAATCATCAGCAGCAACTTTCTGCTTCTATGAGGTAAATCACCAGTCTGAAACAGAAGACATGATTGCTTGTCTAGTTATCTGAATGATATCAGAATTAAGTTACAGGAAGTTTTATGCATGGCTAGCTGATGGCACCAAATTGTAACAGTAATGAATTTAATTGTCTATTCACAGTTGTTTCTTTTTGTAGATGCCCGGCTCAGGTTGGTTTACTGTGAGCTTGTATTCTATCAGAAGTCTGAGGCAGGGAGCAGCTTTGTGCATAGAATCAACCCCTGTTCCAGCATCTCTCCCTGAGCTGGAGTCAGACTGACTTAAGAGAGTACATTAAAACTGGCCAGCTAAAGTTATTATGCTCCCTGCCAGCCTCCTCTTTCTAACAAACATTGTCTCAGCTGGGGCTGTTTTAATGGACACCACCTCTTCTGAACCCTGTGGTTTTCCAGAATCTTTACAAAACCTTCCAAAAACCATGGGTTGAATCATAGAAGCACAGAATTAAGTGAGTACATTGCTGGATGTGGGTAGATTGTTCAACCCACAGCACTAACCTTTAGACTACATACAGTAGATGTGTAGGTGCTACCCCTGATCAGCATCACCTCTCAAATCCCAGAGCTTAACTCACTACAGTAAGTATCAAACACTGACAGGTTCCAGAGTGCCAGGTGGGTATTTGCTGTTTTGTCAGCACAGCTAAGAAAAAGTGAGGAAGTGGGAAAGTTGCAAGGAATTGTTTATCTGTTGCTGTTTTTTCTGCCTTCTTCCAAATAAGCAGTCAAAAATTTCATGGACACACATTTACTCTACATTTGGTAGAGGAGGAGTGGCAGGGCAATACACTGATTTGAGACTTCCAGTACTCTTGCAGTCCTGGAATTATCTTTTCTGTCAGGAACCTCTAAAATGTTTTTCTCAACCTACAGTCCCAAGGCAGTAGTCACTCTAAATTGGGTATATGGTTACCTTTCTTGCCCCACTTCTTCCCCAGAAGCATTTGCTTCAGATGTACCAGGGCTCAAAGAAGATTTCATAGAGCTAACCCATACTGTCCATCAGTTCCATGGAATTGGCGGAAAACTCTATTGATAGAAGATTGTTGTAGTGCTCTTATGCACCACTGAAGCAGTACAATATAGTATTAACGTGTTGAAGGATCTAGTCCATTAACTTTTAAAATTAGCTTACCAAGGGAGATGGAAGCAGCTGTGAGAAAACAAGACATTTAAAGCTTCTTGCAAATCCAAACTGTCCTCCTCTAAATCATCATACCTCAGTAGTTATATTTGTAACATTATCTCTTAAATATGATAATGTGAAAAGGCTGCAAAATGAATTTCTCTGTGCAGCTGCCATCTTAATCTTCATCCTTCTCCTGTTAACTACGGAGCTGCAAGCTACAGCATTATTCAGGAATTGTGCAGCATCAAGGTTCTGATTATGCTCCTTCTTTTGAGATGTTTGCTCACAGCAATCTAGTTCAAGATACAACAATAACCCAAACATCAGGCCACACTGATCTGGCATGAGTGTGGCACTATACGTAATAGAGGTAAGTTGTGATATTGTTGCTCGGCATTGCAAAACTCATGAAGCAGAATTATACCTTTCTGTGGCACTAAAGGACATGGATTTAGTGATGGAACTCAGTAGGTCAGGTTGATTGTTGGACGTGATGGCCTTAAAGGTCTTTTCCAACCTAGATGATTCTAGGATTCTATGCTATGTGCAACTCAGGTCATGGCATCTTCATTATCTTGGAAAGATTTCATTTAAATGAACTCTTTTGTTGTCCTTGCTTATGTATTACGACAGTTAGATTCACAAATATTTCTGGTATTCAGTAATCAGATGTAAAACTGGAGAACGTTCCCAAAGACCAGGGATCCTGAACCACAATGCCATTCCTATGGAGACTATTGAAATCATCTCCCATCTGGACTTAAATCCACTCCATTCCAAAAGTCAAAATGAAGCAAGAAATTACTTTTGGTTTTTGTGAAACTTAGAACAGACCTTCACCTTGAGTTGGAAAGCCTGTAGAAATGATATGTGCCAATGATTAGCACAAAGGCACGTATTACAGCTAGCTATCAGTTCACTAGGGGACTGCATCATATTCATCTTTTTCATTATCAGTTGGGAACAAGATTTTAATCAGTTTCTTCTTCCTTTGTGGACACACATCAGTATACAAACAACCTGGCCCAGTTCACATAGGGATTTGTTAAATGAAAACCTTCAGTCTTAACCAAATTTTGAGGAATGCTCCATGAATTACTGGGCCTAAAATCCGGTCATGGAAGTCATGATTAGCTGTGCTTCTATACCTGTACTGGCCTCTGAGAGTATCATAGGCTTTTTTACATGCCTGGTGAAATCAGAGCAATCACTTTGCTCTGTGATTAACAATGTGTAAAGCCACAGTTCCAAATTATTTCAACTTTTCAGTGGTTATAAGAACATTTACAAGACTGATGGTTGGACTGCATACTGTGAACAAATATTATTTACTAGGGGACTTTCTCGCAGCCAAGTTGTGTAATACTACCCCAATAAACTGCACAGAAAAAGAATTATGAGTTGTGCTACAAAATTTCCACAGATTAGAAATCAAGTGAAGCATTCTGCACTAAAAATGTTTTTATGGGGGGCAGCAAGTGTGGGAAATACCATTAAACTTTTGTAAATATGTTGAACACAAACCCTTCTGTGCCATGATGGCACAGTGGCATTTCACTCACTGTAAGCTGATTTAATACCATCATAACAGACTTCAGTGTTTTGGGGTGGCTTGTGGAGCATTCTCAACATACGCTTTAAATAGCCTGATCTATAAGTTAATTCCCAGTTATTATCTTGTAACAATGTTTTAGCTCTCCCAGTGCCTCTCTGATGTCTGTTAATTGTCTTCTCACTGCTGACAGTTAAATTCTCCTCTCCTCCCCACATACGACAGAAGCAATTTTCATTTGATGATAATCAACCTATCTCATTAAGCATTTGAAGGGACTGAGGATTTCCAAGGCTCTCACATCAAGAACTTGTTATTCTGGGTAAACGAGAACTGCTAAATCACTGAACACAATATCTCTAAGCATCTCTGTATATCCATATGTGCTTGTGCACATCACAGCCTCATGATATCACAGCACTCACAGGCAAAAACTCCATAATTCAGATGATAGTCAGTATTTTTTTAAACATAATTAGAAGAATGAGAGAATTCCACTGCACAAACAAAAGAAAAAGGTTATGACTCCAGAACACATTCCTTGCCTAGATCCATCTCATCAGACTTCTGTCTCCAAAACAATTATCTCCTCAGTTTTGCCATCTGTACCCTTCTCTGTTTAAAGCAAAGGGAAGAAATGGTCTTAGGAAAGATTCTGAGCTCTGCTGAGACTCTGAAAATGAGCAGGTTTGCTTTGTGTTGAAATAAGAGGATCAGAAAAGGAATGATGTTCCAAAATGCTTCATGAAAACTACACTGGAGTTTCGGTAAAAAAAATCCTCCTGGTTCACATCAAAGGACAGCAGACATACTGCATGCCCCCACATGGTGTCAAAATGTATGCATTCTCACTAAAGTAGTATTTCTTTGCCATACATCTTCCTGGAGGCCTTGGAGAAAGTCACTATTCTCTGCCTCAGTTTCCTCATTTGCAAAACAGAAGCAATATTTTTCCCTTCGTTTGAGACTTTCAGATAAAAGGTCATCAGAAATAATATCCAAACACTAAAACTACTATTGTTTCTGAGCTTCAATAATTAATTCCCTCTGAGCTTCTGGGTTGTGATGCGAAGTGATTGGCATATTGCATTTTTCACGTGTCTTATTGTATTTGCATTGGCCTCCATTTCCAGTAAAATTGGAATCAAATATGATTTAAAAATCGGAAGGAAATACAGGTAGCAAATCATCCTGGTTGTACCAAGCAAATAACACCTAATGCTCTAAGCATATACACACACAGCTTGTGACTCTTCTATAGTAACTTCTTCAGTTAATGTTTGGATTTGGGCTTTTTGGGGTTCTGCCCATGCTGATTTCAGATTCAACAGTCAGAAGTTCATCCTCAAGGGGTGAGGAGCACCCACAAATATCAACGCTCAGATGCACAGTGGTATACTCAGGGGAGAGACAAGAGAAAGGAGACAAGGTTCCACTAGTGAAATATCACCCACTCCAGAAGCAGGGCTTTACTTCTTCTATCCCTCTTTTAAAAATAAAGCTCTGCCTGGAGTATGAAGTAAAGGCAGTTGCGCTGTACTTCATTAGGCATCCAAGGAAAACATTTCTCATGGAGAGAGGGAAAAGAAGAACATGGCATAGAGCTGGTTAGACCCAGTGTTCCTCCTATGCTTTCTTGAGCTCCCTAACACGTCCCTTTTGCTAGCCTGCTTTGTCTCCAAACTCATGCATTTTCCTCCCAGGTTTTGTGACTTACATTTTTTAAAGGAAGCACAAATGGCTTTAACATCATCCCTGTGCTCCCCTAGTACCCAAGTCTGATTCACTGCAAGAGTGAAGGATGAAAGGGGTCAGCAAGCTTCCAAAAGGACTGTGTCAAATGCTATTTCTCTTTCACATCCTAGAGGTTAAACATCTCTTAGGTACATAGTATGAGCCCAGGGACGATGACTGACAAACAGGCATCTGTTTTATTGCTTAGGACTTAGGAAGGATCCTATGGATGTCTGTAACTGGAGAGTCATGTCCACAGTCTGGAACACCAGTATCGTGGTGGAAGCTCTTCCCGATTTGAACTGCTTCTGACTGAGACTGGAATCTGGCTTTGTGTTTTCCATTTACTGCAGCATACATGTTTTAAAACTTCATGTTAAACACTCATATGAGGCATTAGAGGTAGAGCTCTTTAGCCAGCAAGACCCAGGCTTCATTTTTCTCCCTTTTACCTCTGAAACCAAGAGCCTGTTCTAGCTTACTTTTTGAGAGGCAGGACATTATCAGAATGAGGGATGTCCAGTTTCAGCCAAGCACTCATTATACAAAGCATATATCAGTGAAGTGCTCCAAATTAGCAGTGGTCTGGCAGCAGCAAAAAAAGCTGCAAGAAAGAGACTGTGTAATTGTGCTTGTCATGAAGAAGAATATAGTCTGCAGCTGGCACACAGAAATGCCTCAAATCTATATGGGATTCAGAAGAAAATCGAGTAGGCTGCTAACCTCTAGCTCAACTAGAAGTTAGCAAGATTCCTCCTCCAACTACTACATTCCTGCCACAAACACACACCATCCTGCTGGTACGTCAGCTGCCTGCCTGCCCAAACATTTCAAAAAGATCTTCTGCAATAACCTCTCAACAACATTTTCTAGGCGTTGCTTGTTTTTCTTCATTTAGACATATGCATACAACAAAAAGCTTGTGAGCTATCTCTTCTGGTAAGAGAGTGCCACCTCATGACTGCTAGAGAGGAATGAAACAAACCACAGAGGTAAAGATGAAAGCATTCACAAGCCCATGGTCAGGGAGGGCTGCAATAGCCCATCCTCTCTGTTCCCATCAGATTTCACACAGCACCACAGCATCCTAAGACAAGTATTCCCTTGCCAAAGATGTGCTTTTCGACCATTGTTCTCACAGAAAAAGCTTAGCATCTTTGCTCAACACCAAGCCTAACCTCAGCATTAAACAGAAATTAATCCCTCAGTAGAACCATAAAAATTATGCAGGCCATTTTACACAGGGTGCTTCAAAAGCCCATTCATTGTGTTTGATCCTCCTCTGCAGGATCTTAGATACCTCTCCTCTGCAAACTGCACAATTTTGGGTGCAAACACCATCTTCTCCTTACTTGCTCTAACAGCTTACCCCATTCCTAGCACCTCTTCTCAAGCTCAGTATTTTTTCTTTGCTAATACAACTGACTTCTCTCAGCAGCTTAGATAAATATTCTTAAGACTATGGAGAATTTTTGTGGCAATAAAAAGTCCCAAAAATTCTTCATTTCTTCCATAAATGAGGTATGAAATTCAAAGAAACTAAATTTTTCATGCTCCATCATCAGTTTGAAATATTTGTCCCAAAATCAGGCCCAGCGCATGCCTCACTCAGAGACAGTGCATTTAAATATTTAAAACACATGAACAGGGAATGGAGCAAAATACCCTTTTGCTGGGTTTTGCTTCTTTCCTTTTTTTTTTTTTTAATCCTTTAAAATGTAATCAGGCACTGAGGAAAGTGCTAGATTGAAAACCCTAGAGCCTGAAATGTATGGTTCCTGTTTTTTTTCTCAGAATAAAAGTGTCAGGAGAGTAGTACCAAAGCTTCCCTAAAATTCCAGTTTTACTGCTGCTATCCTTCTTCGTTAGACTCATTGCTAAATTCTAGGTGGTAATTAAAGATCTGATTCAGCTCCATCCTCGACACCTTAAACAAAGTCAAAGTCAATTAAAACCAAATGAAATATTAATTTTTCTAAAATGATTATTGATCTTCTAGCAGGTACATTAATAGTACCTATTACAAGACAGGATGCCACACTGCTAAATTGTGGATACAGGTTTTGACATAACTTGAATATTAAACAGTGCTTCAGAAGTGAATGATTTTGCATCTCATTCCCCAAGGCAACCAGTTTTTGCTCAGGACTGCATTTCAAAATATGCTGCTAAATTTGACAGATATCCGACATTATTAACCTGAAAGCATCAACTTATCTTAAGTCTCATCCTATGAACTGGAAAAAAAAAATAGAAAAAAATCAAAATGCACTTGAGATTCAGTGGGAGGATTTTAACAGCGCAGATGATTTTCTTCGCATAACAGCCAGAAGGGCAAAGAATAGCAAAAGTTCATCAAAAATCTGGGCTGCTTTCAGTCAGAGATTGGTTGATTCCTTTGTTATGATAACAGTAATTACTGAATCCATACAACAAATTTAAACTTTAATTAAAAAAATCATCATTATGACAGGATAATTTTTAAGGTTAATTTATTTAACCATTTTCCTTTAAAATATTTTTGTAAAGGAGATGATCAGTTCTAAATAATAGCACTGACAATTATTTGATTGCTTAAACTCTTTCCCATGGTGTAAATGAAAAGTTTGAAGGTCTGTATTAAAAAACTAACTCAGGTTTTTCTCTTCCTCCTCCCAGAGCAGCTCATTAGTTGCTTGCTTTACTTACTGTAAGAACCAGAAAGTTGCGCTGCTATTAGGTAGTGTATAGAGCTGGACCATTCCAACTCTCCATTCCTCACATCCCCATTTCCATCTGCTTTTAGTAGGCCAACTCATGATAGTGGCTGGCTTTTTCAAACAGTAGGTGTGACAGTTCCAGTGGTGCTGTCAAGAGCCAGAGCTTTTTTCTGAAAGCCACTGAGCACCTCTGAATCTGTACAAGTCCTCTTGGGACTCTTTCTGGTAAAACATAAATTGAAATTACCATCTCAGAAGCTGAAATATTTTTAGAAAATTGATTTCTTCAAGCTGTCTCTGTTAAAAGCAAGTACCACCTACCCATGTTTAGCTTATTTTCCAGCCCACCTAAAAGGATGCACTGTTACAAAACCACCCAGTCAATCCCACCAGCAAATTTTGTTGCTTACCAAAAATCCAAGCTATTGTGGATAGAACATCATTTCTTTCTTTTTTTTTTTTTTTTTTAATGGTGCATTTACAAACATCACATCTCACCAGCACCTGCCTGGCAGAAGCAAGTGCTTTACCCCAGCCTTTCTTTCATCTCCTCCTCCTGCTTCACAACAGCTAAACCAGGCTTCAGCAATGCCATTAGCCAGAAATCTAGAAACAGCCACCGAATCACTTTTGTGAGTGACTCATATTTTGCTGTCAAAAAGCTAGTAATCTTTCTTGTTTCCTACATTTTACAGCATGCCAAGCTGTGTGCTCACACTGTTTTGTCTGTAATCCCAGGTTCACAAACATTTCCACAGTAAAATGTGACATTTTTATAAAAAGCTCAAGTCACTAATCTTTAGCACAGAGAAAATAGTGGATGTTCTGTTCTTTTTTTTAAGGAATGTTTTAAGGAGAGAAACAAAAAACATCCAGACATGTAAGCTCAAATTATATGTTTAAGAAGTCTGCATTGCAGGAGGTGAGAAAGTTCACTTACATTTTAACAGAATTCTTATCTTGCAGGCATGACAGCACAAATATGCAGCAGGTACAAGCCATTACAAAAATGCTGTTTTCACAGAAGTCATTCTTACTATGAGTTTTTTTTGTTTTCTTTTGTGTTTTTTTCCTAGCCATCCCTTGGTATAATGGTGATGTGGCATTTCAGCAATGCCCAAATATGTCTTGGTCTATTCTCAGTTCCAGTTACTATTGTGTGTTCAATATATGTTCCTCGAGGGTGTTTCATAGGCATTGTTTAGCATAGAACCAATGCAGCAGTCAGCTATATTTTTCCACGAAGGATTGCCTCTCTGTTTGTATGTCTGATAGGATGCCGTCTTGAAAGACCTTTCATGTAAACAATGCTCTTCCCACTTTCTGAGATCAGTGCATGAGGATTCACATTCTCAGCAGGCAGCTCACAGAACATCCAGCTCTGCCCAGTGCCACCCCCAGGCATTACCCCATGCTTGCTTCAGGTGTGTCTGAGCTATTGCATCTTGTAACATTAGCCTGAACGTTTTGGAGAATAAGCAGATTTCATTATATTGCACATAAAAGGTAGAGTTTTCAAAAATCAGTGAGGTTTTATCAAGTTTTAAATTTTGATGAGTTAAAAGATGCATTATTCTTCTCTTTACAGGGATTCATTCCATTTCCATCTTCTACCTCCCCAGCAAGGGATGGATAGACAGAAACCAGCTGTTGAGGAGGTGATCTCCTTCAGTTTTTGTGTCTTTGCAGAACAGTGAGGAACATGAACTAGTCTCCCTCTTTCTTCTCCAAGATGAGTAATGCAACAGCTCAGGCAGTGGCTTTTTCACCTTTCCTTTATCTGAATCTAGCTTTTCCTACAGAGCCCTTCAAGAGGTGAGGGAAAGAACAGGGGACTCAGAGTACCTGGAGGAAGAGGCTCCCTTTAGCTTGTCCCAGCCTGAGGCCATGCTGCAGGTAATCAGCTGTGGCATGGTTTTTCAGCATGCTGGTATGCAGCTGGGCAACAACATCTGTTCCTCTTCTGTTGCTTTTACAAGATGCTTTTCTCCAGCAGATGTGAATCTACCCTACTCTTGCTGGGTCTGTTACAGTACAACTGGCATCAGTACATCAGGACAACTGGCAAGACTGGAAACCATAAACAGCATTATTAGCCTTAGTACACTCCTGAGGTCTTCTACCCACTGCCTGCCACCTCAGATCCCCTGCTCTCTCAGCCCTGGCTGGCTGTGCTACAAAAACACAAAAACGTTACCAGGATGGAGGCAGCAGCAGCAGCTCGAGACTAGTTCCTCAATGCTTGTCCCCTATCCTTTTTCATGAGGAAACTGCAAGGTGGGATGCCTGCATACCATGCTGAAGAAGACAGCCCCACCCATGCACCAGAACTCAGGAGGAATCCCACAGATTTATGGCAATGCATTCTTAAAAGGTCAGGATAGGTCTTTTTTTTCATTAGCACTTCACATTTTGCAAACAGTGTCACTGAAGATACAGCCATGAACAGAAGACACAGCCTTTTTTAAAAGATTCTCTTATATCCTCCCGTAGTAGATGTCTAGTAGGAGAACTGAAGCATGGCGCTGAGTCAATGTCTGAAATAACACTAGGTCTATGAATGTGCTTCAGAATGGGGTATGGCATCTCTGTACTTTTTGTTCCAGAAACATTGCGTGGACGCTTTTCTCTCAAGGAATCATAGAATGGTTTGGGTTGGAAGGGACCCCAAAGTCCATCCAGCCCCAGCCCTTGACATGGGCAGGGCTGCCCTCCACCAGCTCAGGCTGCCCAGGGTCCCATTCAGCCTGGCCTTGAGCAGCTCCAGGAATGGGGCATCTTCACAGGAGAGGTGCTCCAGCCCTGTGAGCATTGTGGCACTCCTGTGGGCTCACTGCAACAGCTCTACATCTTTCTTGCACGGGGAGCCCCAGGTCTGATCTCAGCACTCCAGATGGGTCCTAACAAGGCAGAGCAGAGGGGAGGACTCTGAGAGCCATGTGCTTCTCCCTGTGGTCAGATGCTGCATTGTTTGATATACTGAATTTCCCAGATTTAGTCAGCAGAAAAATGCAATCATCATCCATTTGAAAAGGCACAGCTGAAAAAATGATTTAAATTCATACACATAGGGAAACTTGATTTGCTGGGCATGGCCTGAATATAAGGCTAAATGAAGGTTAAATATTGGCTGAATAGTAATTGTACTGTGTCTCTGAGAAGCTGTTCATTGAAAATGTATACAAATATCGTAGCTAAAAACGGCAGTACATTTAAAGATTGACTGGAATAAGCTCCTCTACCTTCCTCAGACTAAGCTAAATGTAACCAAAAAGCAAGAAATAAGATACAAAATATTCAGTGAAATAAATGTCACGTGCTCTTGGATCCTTGTGGATCCCTTCCAAATCAGGATGTCCTATGATTTTATAATTCCTGAAAGGAGAAATATTAACTAAGTTAAATATTTCTAAAATAACATTTTTCTATTGGAAAATATCATCAGTGACATTGAAATCTCCCATCAGGGGAAAAAAAAAATGTGCATTTTTTTAGTATTTTGTAAAAGGCTGAAATGTGATCATCTTATTCTAATTCATGTTCTATAAATACATCAGGTTTGGAAAAGTCAAAATGAAAAGCAAAGCAGGATGCCTTGGCTGATTCAAAATGAACTTTGTTTAGAATTTAGAATCATGGAATTTCTCTTTGTAGCACGCCTTTGGTACTTACTAAGCACAGGAGCAATGCTCAAACATAAGCACAGAAAGTCACTGTGCCATATCAGAGTTTAAGAGATTAGGTGCACATTAATCCAATTACCTCAATATTAGTGCTGTCATCAAGGTGTTTAAGGAAAATTCACCCATTTTTTGACCTGTGCTTGAGGTAAGATGCAAAAGTTGGCTCGGATGCTATGAGTCAGAATCTCCTTTTTCTTCATAACTCCTACAGCATTGTGAGTGCTGGTATAGAGGCTACAGGAATTAATCTCAAGCAGCAGAGGATTTCATAATGTTTGTGTTTGGTTTCAAAAGGTTCTTGTTGTACAAATGAACTTTTAGACAAAGTAAATAGAAATCTCTACAGTAATACAGAGGAGAGGATGTTATGACTGAAGAGAGGCTGAAGGTAGTGTGCTAGGATCATCCCACATGCATTTCATCTTCCAGCTGAGACTTCATACAAAATTCAGTACTCATGTAAAGAAGCAAAACTCTCCTCACCCCAGAAATGGGGACACCCCACTGTATTCTGTTGCTGCTCCATTCCTGAGCTGCTGAGATCTCACTCTGAGCTGAACCATGAAGCAAACTTCCCATGCAAAGACTGAAGCTGGTTCAATCTTGTGCAGCTAGAAGTCTGTCTCTGAGGAAATCCCCATTAAATTGAACTTCAAAAGCCACTGACATTGTGACCATCAGCCAAGAAGACTCTGTCAATAATTGCTTCCCCCCCTCCCTGCCCATTTCATTTAATCACATATCTTACAAGTCATCACAGGAGCAAAATTTGAAAATAACATGTTCGGTTGTCATGAAATCTACCCCAAATATCACAAAAGCTGAATGAGGCTGTTCCTATGGGTAATCTGCAGTAGGCTGACCCAGAGTTGAATACTTCCATTTATCAGTCCAAACATAAATTTGGCTCTATGATTCTTATTCTCTTAACATTTTGACAGTGTTTTATTTTTTATCACCCCCATCACAAGGTGAAATAATACATGGTAAGTGTACATGACACAACGTATCATTGTGTAAGTGATCATGAAATCTTAAATTTAGAGTTCAGTGAGGAAAGGCACCAAGTCACCCTGGGTTACCACACTAAATCTTTATACCACTGTGAGACAGTAGTAAGCATAAGCCTAAATAGCAGCAGACAGCATGAACAATCTGTAACCTCAAAATAACTGCACAGGGCAACTTTACAAGAGTAATGAATGTGGAAGTATCATCAATGTTGTTATTAACACAAGACAAGCAAAGGTGGGGTTGTAACCTTACCCTCATATCAGCAACAGCTTAAGGGAATTATTTTGTCATTTTCATAGGCTGTACTTGCAAATAATAAGCTTGATAAAACCTCACATTCTAGCTGTAAGAAAAATTACTGATGGGATGCACGGAAACTGAACCGCCTCATACTACTGATCAGCCAGAGGGAGCCACCTCAGCCTTCTCTCCTAGGTTGTGTGATGGGAACACCTGTCAGGAGCCAGAATGTGGTCCCAACTTATTGTCAAGGCAGCCTGGATGTAATGTCATGGATGTGAGCAAACCTTCTACAGTATAACCTATGGATAAATACACAGTATTCTCACTCTGGCACAGATACCTTGTGGCAGAAGATGTGTGTCAGCCTTAAGGTGGACAGGAAGTTGCTTAGCTGGCTGTTTTCTGTTCACAAGACACTTTACTCTGCAGTGCAGCTCAAGGCTCCAAGCTGTTCAACTTCTTACCAGCTGAATAGGAGCAGTAAGTATTTAGGGAATAAATGAAATGTTAGGTGAGTTGGCTATATGGTAAAGGGCTTACCCAAAATAGTAACTAATGTCTGATTTCAGATACATGGAACTAATCCCAGTACTGTCAGCAGGATCTTTTTGTTCCTGTTAGAAAGTAGAACTGTGAAAATACAGCAGCGTTAGCTTGGATACTTTAGAAAAAAAATCTCCTTCACCAAAACCGATAATTTATTTTGCCTCCTAAAATGTAAAGAGGACCAAAATTCAGCTGTGACACTGTGCATAGTTCTGACCCAGGAAGTGGGACAAGAGAGCATGGGAATGGTATGCACAACAGTGCAAGTCTTTCAGGAGAAAGTGGCAATATTTATGGCTGTGGCTACAGCCCACCAAATTCTAACTGAACATTAAGGATAATTTAATAATGATAATCATAATAATGTAATATGGTTATTAATTTTACTTCAAAGGTAATTTTCCTGACAACACTCAGTTATGATGCTGCAGCCTGTGTAAACATAAAATTAACAGACCAAAACACTGCTAGTAAGAAAGACCTAAGAGAAAGCTACAATATGTTCAAGGGCTGATTATTTGAGTTTAGAGGAGTGAGACAGTCAAGGGGAACCATCAGAGGTCTCATCAGCTCACAGTGTGTTGAAAGTCCAGCATGCGGTTAGATGAACAGGTGCAAGATAAAGCCCACAGTGGTGCAACCTAATCCTGCTTCTGCTTTTCTAGCGTGCCAGGGAGCAGAGACAGATGGAGCAGGAGGCTATGGAGCCGCCTCACAAGGATTTACAGAGGCTGGCAGCTGCCCCAGGCAGCCAAGACTGTCCTTTGGTCACCACCAGCCACCCCAGCTTCACTCGACACCCCTCAGCCATGGGGACTTAGCAGGGTGTGAGCATCCAGTCTCAAAGGTCTTCACTGAACTGCAACACTCCTGCTTGTACAGACCAGTTACAGTTTTAATTAATCTAAAATGAATTATTTGGGTCTCCTAATTTCCCTGCTAATTTTGAAGAAGTCTAATTAATGCTGAACTAAGAAGTTCCAAAGTCTTCCCATCCAGCTTTCATTTGCCCGGAAGGGATCCAGTTGAAGTGAAACACTAGTCAGAACGTCAAACCACAGTTATTTTAAAAGCCATTGTACAGCAGATCTCTGGCTGCATGTGAACCACATGATTACTGAATAAACCACACAATACTTGAAAACCTGAAGTCTTAAACACCTTCACACAAATGCAGCCTCATCCACAAACTTCAGAATTTAGAGCAAATAATGACAGTTACATTTATTTTTTAGCAAAATTTAAAATTATGACATATAATAAAAATGCATGTAAATTAGATAATATCTGATAAAGGAACAAGGGCCAACACAGGCACAAGCTGGTAAACCCATGCAGTATAGCCTTGCAGAAATTTCTCTATTCTGTCTCCAGGTGCATACAGGCTCACCAGCAATCACTTTAAGGGTTTGCAACTCTAGGACGTTTTATTCTGGAATCACTGTGCTCTACTCACAGACTTTTTTCTGTATTAGCAATCTAAGCCTTTAAAGCCTTTTTCATACACACACTCCTTGCTAGATTTAGTCTTTTTCTTGATTTGAATTTGTTTGCTTCAGAAATACTGACTCCTTCATTCCAGCTCTGAAATTATTTTGTCTAACCATGGGAAATGAACAGGTATTAAATCACTGTGGGAATGGGAGACTAAATTAAAAAGAAGAGATGGGTCAAAATTTCAGATCTGGCTAGATTTTAATGAACATTAACTCAAGCATATTTTGATTAATCTTCTTGACTTCTGTAGAAAATTGCCCCTTTATTTTCCAGTGGTCAAATTAATGTTTCCTGAGCAAAACAGCAGGAACAGTGTGTCTTTGGTTTGAGAGCAAGAAAGTAATACTGTTCTGAAGGCACTTCAGTATTTTTTTAATTTAATCTTAGTGCCTTTCTAATGAAAACTCCAGATTTTCTGCTATTTTTTAGGTTTAACTTCTCCAGCAAAGGAATTCAAAAATACATGAGTGTCAGGGATGACATACACCTTCAGGATCTGAGGCTGGCTGCTCCCAGACCTCTCTGCCTCCAGTCTGGTGATGCTATCTCCATGGCAGGGAGGTCCTATGAAACATCACATCCATTCTTCTGGTTATTCCAGTATTCTGCACAGGGACATTGTTAGTGGGTGTGGTGATGATGGGTTGATGGTTGGACTAGATGACCTTAGAGGTCTTTCCCAGTTTTAACAATTCTATGAAAGAAAATCGTGCTTTGGGATGGTACTGCACATCTAGTGCATTTGTCTCTTGCATAGTGCTCTGTGAGCTGTCAAGTTCCTCAGTCATTTTGTGTGGAAGATGATCTCCTTTAGACTAAAAATTATAGAGGAAATCTAGCTATGAACAGTTTTGTCATGGTATCCAGTGTCCTTCCTTCTTTCATACTTGTGAAATGAAGAGTAAAATGGTAAGATCTTTACATTTCTCTCTGTGTGTTACTTGAGAAGTGAAATGCAAAAATGACCTGTGCCGCAAAACCAAGAAAAAGAAAGGCGTGAGTAGCCCAGTCAGGGAAAGAGAAGTTAAGACTGGTAAGCGTAGCAAAAGCACATTTGCTTTTCCAGCAAGTAGAAAAAGTGAGGCAGTTTTCATGCTGAAGCTTCAGTCACCAGTTTTCAGCGTCTGTGATGTGGAGAGAAGTACTGGAGAAGTACCACAGCATGGGAAAAGCCAGCAAATAATTTTGTAACATAACAGTATAAATACAGAAGTTTGAGTACCAAGAACAGCAGCTTTCACCTGTCAGAAATGAGTTACCTGAGTTTGAAGAAAAAGCTTGAGAGGATGAGGGCAGAATTATCAAGAACAGTTAGTGCAGCCCTGAAAAAGATCAGAAACATTAAGTTATCCATGTTTCCTCTTCCTGAAGCTCTATGTATCACTTCATATGGTAGAGAAATAATGTTTGTTGCTACTGAATGTCATTTGTACCCTCAAAACGACATACATTTTTGTTGTTTACCTTCTGAATACCTGATGTGTGGGAGATTTATCCAGAGGTTATATGTCAGTATTTAATAAGCATTTGACATATAATATTTAACTGAGGCTTGCTTAGGAACACATAGCTAATAATGTACAAATAATTAAAGGAAAGCCATCACATCATCTCCATGTAAACATATTTTATTGAGAATGTGCATTTGCTCCATGAATTCCTTTCTCCTGACCTTTTTCCTAGACTGTTGAGTTTCCCCTTCCATTACTAAGCAACAATATGTTGTAGACGTACTTCCCTGAGTTGCCTGCTTCAAATGGGACATGTTCTCCAAGTTACAGCTCCCCACCACACCCAGATATTTTTTCAGCCAGAGGACACCCTGAATTAGACCTTGAACTCAGAATGGCTGCCTATCTCCATATCTCTTAATACAGTCTAGTTCCTTACAGATTTGTCCCACTACCGCAGCTGCCAGGGAGACGTTCAGCAGAGCCATGCAGGTATGGCAACAAAGAAGATAGCCCCACTCATCTAAATTCAGCACCACACACTATTACAACACCCCCCAGGAACTTTGCTGATGTTTGTGCATTGACCCCCAGCCCAAACATCAAAGCAGAGTAACTGAAAGGTGGCTCCAATCCTTGTGGAAACTAAGTAATCTGTGGATCACAAGCTCAGAACTTAGCTCCAACAGAGAAAAGCTTTTATAGAAGCTCCTCAGCCTGGGCAACTGCTGAATGTGGTGGTGTGTGTTTGTTACAAAAATCATCTGTCAGGGAACGAAAGGATGACAAAAGGAAGTCATATACATTCTCCACAAGCACTCTGAGACTCAGCAGCAGGCAAGTTATTCACTCATTAAATAAAGGAAGAAGAACTGCATTTAATAAAAAAAATGTAAAGACTTTGGTCATAGATGTACTGCATGTTATTATATATACACATAGAAGGAGAAGGCTACGCACCATAAACTTACTTTTTCAGCTCAACTTCATCTGAGGTCAAGCCTATTACTTTTATGGCATGTGTCATTTTACATACACTTCTCTGCCTATTTTTAAAAATGATTAAGATTTCGGGAAAGCAGTGATTCATTATTACAGTGCTTCTTCCTTTTCTGTTACAGGAATGACATGCCAAGCTCGAAGTTCATACGTTACGAGTGAGATTCTGTGGGGTTATCGTTTCACCCCTGTCCTCACTCTGGAGGATGGATTTTATGAAGTTGACTACAATAGTTTTCATGAAACATATGAGACAAACACCCCAGTTTACAGTGCCAAAGAGCTGGCAGAGATGGCCAGCCGAGCAGAACTGCCCCTGACTTGGTCTGTTTCCAGCAAGCTGGACCAGCATGCTGAGCTGGAAACAGAAGAGGAAGAGAAAAATCAAGAAGACCAAAATGAAAGAAATGGTGATGTGGCAAACCTAGAGAATGAGTCCAAAGTGTAGAACCAGAGGTGTAAGGACCACATGACCTTCTTTACCTGTTCCCTTTATGTTCCCATTTTATTTCTTCCACAAGATTTTATTTTTCTTCCTTGTCATTAATTCTGGGAAAATAAATACTTCAGATGTGAAATATCTACCTGCCCAGTTTAAACTCAAGAGTTTCACAGACTAAGCTAAGATGCAGGTTAAAGCTGCAATACCCATTACTTTCAGTGGGGCCGCCATCCCCGCCCTGGTAACGACTGCTGGTCTCCCCTGCGCCTCTCTGAGTCCAGACCTCCAGGTTTCCTCAACGTAACAAAAAAGCCACTGGAATATGAACAAGGTAAATAAAAAGGAAAGACTAATTGATGTTCGTCAAAGCGATGGGCCTAGGCTCCAGGTTTTTTTTATGCATTTCAGGACAGCTTTGCAAACTGGATGACAAGCCTCTGTAAAATGGGCCTTGCAGCTTTAAGAGGACGGTGAGCAGAAGGATCTGCACCCCAACATGATACTGTACATATGCCTTATGTAATTACTTTCTCTTTACATTTAGTAATAAACAACGCATGTACAAAAGTACTGTAGTAAAGAACTTCTAAATAATGTACATAGATGTGTAATTAATATAGGTTTAGAAAACAAGTCCTAGAAATATTGGGATGCAAAAACAAACTACCCCTTGAGTAAGCACTTCTCTTCTAATACCCGGAGTATCATATTGATCCCTATATCTATGGCTCTTTTAGTGCATGACATCTTCTTCAGTGTACCAGACTGGCAGCTATTTTAGAGTACCTCACTGTTTCCCAAACAGGTCATTTTATTGACTCTAAAAAGCCATAAGTCTGGGAGAGGGCAGGGTAGAAAAATTATAACATACTTACTGATATACTGTGAAAATGTTTACAAATAAGGCAAATCATTCCTGGGTATATTCTCAGCAGTTCAATCTAAAATTAGACTGTGGCAAACAAGAATTTCCTGCGTACTCCTAATCTTATCAAGCATGTTTAATGCGGAGGTATCAGCCTTTATGTGCAATATCTAGGGGAACACCTCCCTTCTCTCCACTCAAACCGTGGGATTTCTGTTAAGCAGTCTGATGCACAAATGGCACAGGACACTGAAAACCAAGTGAGCCTGTCGCGTGCAGATGGCAGCTACCCAGCCGCGAAGAAAACAGCTGAAGCTGCAATGGAAGAAATTCACTCGCCAGCAGCACTGGTGCTTAGTGGGTCCCAAAAAACCACAAAACAGGTGCCATCCTTGGGTGACAGGCTTCAACAGGGCTTCTCAGCAAAACACACAGATCCTGCCACCCGTGCTCAGGAGAGGGGGGTCCCTATATCAGTTCCTAGGCTGTCATAAATCACTACACACCCTAATTTAATAACTTCAGAATTGCCAGGGCAGGGACAGCTTGCATAACTCACACCACAACGTCTGCATCCAGAGCAGAGTCAACCCACTCAGGCTGAGGGTCACGACCAGGCCGGTGCGTGCTAAGTGCCACCCGCTCAATGCAGGTCATGTTGCTCTCAGTTGGCTTTCACCAGGCCCATCCACAACTACATTTCCTGTCAATAAAGGAAAAGAAGCTGCAGCCTTAATTTGTTGGTTTTTTCGTGTTTTTTTTGTTTTGTTTTGTTTTGTTTGTTTGTTTTTACTTTTGTACCTGCCTACTCTGGAAAGAAGAAGAGCTCTGAATGGAGCCAAAAGCATCTTTTGTACAGAAACATTTACATTAAAATGGGAAGAAAATTTAAAAAAAAATAAAACCCTCAGGAGAAACTCAGTGGGCAGGTGGAAATTTTGCACTGTGATATAGCTTTCACTTCAAGTACATACCTATTTCTTGCTGAATCAACTGCCCCTTGCTAATTTTTCACCGTGTGGCTAATCCATGGGGTTGTGCAGGTCCTCCCACTGTGCTTAATGCAAAGGAGAAAGAGCAGGTGGTTGGGAAAGGTTTGCACACTGACAGTGGGCAGGGCAGGCTGGATAGGAAGTTTTGCTTCAGCTCTGAGCATCTTTTCTAAAGGCTTCCACAGATCAGGATGATATAAGTAATGGTTCAGAATATGGAGTGGCTGATTTTATCAACTCGGTATTTACACTGAGGTTTCATGAGATACAACTCCTTTTGCTGCAGGCATTTTAAAGCTTGGTCTTTTGCCCCAACACAAGAACAAGCTAAGTCCTCCTGTTGACCCACCACAACCCATCTGTAATGTCACCCAGGGCTTCTAAGGCATGATCACCCCCAAAGCTCTGCTGGAAGACAGAAGCTCTGCAGCAGAGAACCCAGGGATAGCACATGGGTAGCCAAGAGCCTGTGTATGTCGATCTGCAGTCCTGGCAAAAGGTGCATGAGCTGGAAGCAAACCATTCCTCTGAGGATAAACCTGCTTTTTGCTCTTGGAATATACTGGGCCCTTCTGTAATTCGTTGCTGCAGTTTAATAAAAGTTTGTGATGATTAGAACAGCAGCTCAGGGCCCTAATGAAACCCATTTCTGTGTCCTTTAGCACAAAAAAATAGACTTTACGCCACTGGGGCATGCGCATGTGTAAGCTATATTTTTGTGAATAGGGCACTTCAAGCTTAAGGTGTGTGTGTTTGTCTTTTTCTCTCTCCCCTTCTGTATTTTATTGTCTTTGGTATTCATGTAGCACGGACTGTAAAGTTTATGAAATCTCATTTTTGTAACATAAGCTTAAAAATACAGAAGCCTCCAAAGCTTTCAATGGGGAAGCTTCACATAAACTTTGTACTAGAATGTCCCTATCAAACACCTCTATTTTTCTACAATGATTGATTAAGCAGTTTAACAATGTATTTTGTGTCAATGATTTCAACTGAACTGGTAAAAAGACAATTAAGAATTGAATGCTGTTAATTAACAATGGATTTTCAATCCGTATATGCTGAGTGGCGTTTTCATTACAACAACCTGAGAATTTCATCTCCTAACCCTAAACAATATCCTCTGAAATATCAGTGCCCTATGGGAATATTGTTGGCAAATCACATTTAAGGATCATGAGTAATGTAAGATTTTTATTTAATTGGCTGCATAATTCATCAAGATCCTTCGTATCTCTATATACTTCACTAATATGTATTGGTGTCTTTGTCTCAGTGTATCTTGGAATCTGCAGGAACAAAAGAATTTCCAGATACAAATGTGGACTTGCAGTCATCTACTACAGCACTCAGTTCCTTCTACAAACAAAAATGCTTCAGAAATTCATACAGACTTCATGCACAGTACTGCAGTCATCTCTTGCTCCTTCTCTCTCTCTCTAGATCTTTGACCTATGAAACTACAGCCATTGCCATTGATGTGGGACATCTCAACTAATGTAACTTTGGTGGTCAAAGTGAAACATCTGCTTCTGTGAATGGCCTTGTTTCAAGTTTGTACATCTCTGCACCTGCAGCACATGCAGAGTGAACTACACAGTTCTGAGTTAGCAGAGCTCTGAGCATCTTTTGTCACATGGAGGAAGGGGGTGCAATGCCCTAGAAGGATCCCCAGCAGGCAGCTGCCGTACAAGCAGTACAGTGTGCTTGCAAAGGGGAAAATCCTTGATGGACAGTTTGGAGTTACCTCATGACAGGCTCTGGATTTACATGCCCAGCTCTGGTGCACAGAGGTGACTAGTTCTTCTAGCATTGCCCATACTCTTCTGCTGTAGGCTGCTCTTCTAAAGAAGGAGTTCCTTCTTTAGAAGGAACTCCTTCTAAAGACAGTGAATATGTCTATTTTCTTTTCAAATAGATAGCACAAGTTCCTGTTTTGCTCAACCATGTGGCATTAGACTACTGAGGAAAGGGAAGACCTGGACTCAGTGCCTTCTTCAGAACAGAAAGGTTCAAGTCCATGCCCTACATCTCCCAAGAAACAAACCTAGCCATAGCAGTAACAGCAGAGTCCCAACAGCCCTGCCAAGGTCAGATGAATACTTGAATTCTTTCACTAGACCAAAGAAACTGTAAATCCTTCCTTTCGGAAATTTTTAACAAAAGAATGGAAAATTCCTCACTCTCTAAGATGCACTATCCTATTGATTGGAGCAATCCCTGGCTGTGTTGCCAATACAGGTGCAACCCCTCAGGTTAGGGGTAGCACACAATTCAATTTTCTCACATTGTCCAGCAGGCAGCTGCTCTCTGCAGAAGTGCATCACCACAGACTTTGCCTATGTTTCTGAATGCAAGCAGCTTGCATGTCTCCCAGGCACCTAAATCCTGCAAGGTCCGGGCTTGATGTGTTCTGAACACCACCTACCCGAGCAACCTTCTTGGGAAGTGGAGGAAAGCCAAGTCATTTTTTGTCACGCCAACTTCGCTGTGAGACAGGTTCAGAGCTGCAAGAATGTTATGCCTAGAATGGATAGACGTACTGCATTCCTGGCAGAAATATGGGGTACTTGGGACTTCTGGCTCGTGGAGATCTGAATGGTGAATTTATACCACTTCTTATAAATACTTGAGGTGAAGTCTTAAAGCTGAAAATGTGATGTCTATATGGCAATGAGAGGGTAGGACATTTCTTTGGCTAACAGCATAGATTATCACTGAGAAACATCCACTTACTATTACTGTAATTTCTGTCTTCCAAAATACACCTCTTTTCAGAATATAATTCCTGTTAACAACCACATTACATCATTCAGACACTACTTAGACTATAAATCAGACCTAACTAAACAAGAACAAACACTGGCTTCTCTTACATTCTTATTCCTTCAACTCATAAACACATTCTTTGGAAATGACTTGGAAAGCAGCATTCTGCTATCCAATTCATAAAGACAAGACAGAAAATCTATCACTTACAATAAACAATTCTCTTATATTCTTCCTGAGTTAATTTTAAACTTCTAGGATTAGCCTTTTGAAGAGGAGGGGTGTTGTTGCACATTCTAGAGCACATTTCATTTTGTGTATTTGGTTCAAGGTTACTTCCACACATTTCCATTTTTTCAGCTTCCCTGGCTTTTCAGAAATGTTATTCTTGTGTTAACTTCAGTGTAACAGAGTACTTCCTTTACCACTTGCCATTCTTCCACTTATTGCCCACGTGCCAGTGCTGTAATGCAGTTTTGTGTAGACTGCACACAGAAATCATACGCAAAGATAGCATTCCAGAGACCCGCATATCTTGCTATTTCATCTCAAGTGTGAAATGTGTTTTCTATTTCAAGCAAATTCACAAGTATAAACCACAGTTCTTCTTTCACCCTCTCTAACATGTGTGTCATCCACACAGTATAAAAATTCAGGGCTTTCAGATAATACCAACTGCTCTGAGGTTTTTTCTCAGAGTAAAACTGGAAGCACCGTCCTCAAATTCTTCCCTTTTCTTCTTCTTTTTCTTCTTCTTTTTTTTTTTTTTATTTTCAGAAGGCAGAAGGAGCTCCAAATCCATTGCCAAAGGTCTAGAGTACTCCTCTAGAAGCTACAGGCACCATCTTGATATCATTTTGCACTGACGTGTTTTCCCTTATGAGGCTTTTTCTGCTCAAATGATTATAGGCAGTCACTTGCACTAACTTTTCTGACAGGTTTAAATTGGAAGGACTGGTGGAGAACTGTCACTTCACCACACTTTCCCCCACGTGCTTTTCAAGCCTGATGGACTGGAGTCCTCTGGATTTTTCCAGCTCAGGAACACAGGGCAGTACATGAGCATGAATCCTCACAGCCACCCACCCTGGCTGCTTCCCCATCATAGGAACCAGAAGGACTCAAATTCCTCCCTGAAATATCTGTATTAAAGGATGAACAATGTGGTGCTTGAGGTGGTAGCCCAGGAAGGATAGCATTACAGTATGGAGTGTTAGATCCATTTCATTGGAAACTGCAGCACTTTGAGGTCATAGTGATGCACCTGGCTCAGACCATAGTAGAAGTTATTTCATTTTCTCAGCAATGTTTTTCGTTTACATGGATGGGATGCTACAGCTAACCTAAGTATCTACATGTGATTTTTCAGAAGTGCTGAACATATACCAGTTCTTACCAAAATCAGTAGAAATGAAGAGGCATTTCTGGAAAAAAAATTAAAAAAAGAAAGGAAGAAAAAAAAAAGAGACCATCTGCTGAGATGACTGTATGAGAACTTAGTACTGCTTTTTATTCCAGCTTTGAGGCTCCCAAGGAGATGATGAAGTCAGGCAAGGTCTTTCATCTCAGTGATGTGCCATCAGCATCAAATACACGCCAAAGTCTTAAGAGAGACACAGGAAGAGTATTTACATCCTTCCATTTTGCAGTAGGTTTTAGGCACGTATTTTTAGGTGAATTAGGGATCACTAAAGGCACTACCAAAAGTGTTAAAGATGCTACCCAAAAGAACAAAATACAGCGTGACTCTCACTAAGGCAGTTTATTTGAAAAGATGTTAAGGCATAGTGGTGGGGCAAGAAACATAAACTGCACATTTTGCACTTGTGCTGTAGCTTCTGTAGGGAAAGGTGTAATTCATTCCTTAGGAGATAGCTCAGCAATCCTTCTACATTTCTAATGAGCTCATTTTTAGGACAACAGATAATAATCTGTGTTTTTAGATAATTAATACTTTCTAATCCAAAGGCTGCAGATGTTCATAGCAAATACAAAAGGTACCTGAAATTGGACAGGAAGGAATACAAATAGGTATAAAGTCTACAGAACAAACCCAACAAAAGTCTTGGCCAAAGGGCAGGAATCACATGTTGAAGACTGAGCGATGCTGCTGGCCATTTTTTATTTTTAATGCATACACATCATTTTCTTCACATTCATACACTTTTATATATACATATATATATATACACACATACATCTATCTATAGTAAAGAATACCCAAAACCATTTCTTTTAAATCTTCACTACTTTTTAACTACTCAAATCATCAAAATGAAATCTGTATAATGAGGAAGGATAAGGGAGAGAACTCATCACTTGAATCACATAAAGCACTTAAACCCTGAGAAACATTATACAAACAAAAGACAATATTCCTTTTAAACTTATTGAATTAGAAAGGAAGTGGGAAAATGTTCAAGGCATAAAAGACATCACACATTTTCAAGACTTTGTTTAGGAACTTTAGCAGTTATTTATGTGACAAGGAAGAAATCAGCTATGTGCTGGTAGTACCTATGGTATTGATTCTAGAAAAGCTTTTAGCCCTTGGAGGCATTAAATCAGAATGAACATGCTGAAAAATCCCATCAAGAACACATAATATGATAACTATTGCATTACTACTACTGCATTACTATTACTGAGGGGTTAAAATTTTGCTTAGTCTCATTTGCCAGAGAAGAAATGGAAGAAAAGAAAAACTGCATCGAAATTTTCCTTAATAATGGCAGAGAAATGTGGATTACTTTCACATTTAAGTAAGAATTTCCTTTTCCCTTTTTAATGGCTGTGTATTCTCTCTTTGTGTCAACACTCAGATTTGCTAAAAACAATCAAAGAAAAAAAAACAAAAAAACCTGTGGCCATGAAAAAGCAACAGCATTCATTAGAGACAGAGAAGAAATTCAAAGAGAATTTCTCCTCAAAAAGAATTCATTAGAACTAGATCAGTACAGCTTTATAGAAAAAAACCTCATGAATCTTAAAAAAAAGATTTCTTGATAAATCACGAGGGAATTGTCTTTTCATAGTTTTTTTTCCTCTTGACTTTCAAAAAAAAAAACAAAAAAAAAACCACAACAAAGCATTCAGATACTGGATGCTTTTTTCAGTTGGAGATTTTCTGGAAATAGGTTAAAAAAAAATCAATTTTTGACATCTTTGCAGATAATGAATGAATTCAGATCGTCACATTAATGTCAGATTACCTACTGTAAAAATGAAAAGGCAAGAGATTTTCAAAAAACAAAATAAAACAGTGCTGGATATACCTAACAGTGCCATATCCTGCCATCATCTTTACCCTTGCAATATGAGTCAGTTATTGCCATGACTCCCATTACAGCTAAAATAAAGCTTTTCCCAATATGACATTCTGAACATTTCCATGGAAATTGACTTGTGATGGGTTCGCACCAAAATGTCACAGACCCACCTGGGATTTGGTAATTGTAGACTCAACTTCCTTCTCTAAGTGACTCTCACCAATTTTTTTTTAATCTCAGACTATCTCAAATATTGAATTGCTCTATCCAGATCTCCTTCCTCCCCCTACAGTTTCTACCCATCAGATTATGAATTATCAGTTCAATCTGTTGTGAACTCTGAGAGGTTATAATATGTAAGTATATATATATACACAGAAGGGAGGAGGTGAGTTGAAAAATTCTGCTCATATTTACCACAGAATTCACGCTGAAAAACAAAGTAACTTGCTGAAACTGGAGTCGTGCCGGAAAAGGGATCCACCTGAAACAACTGAATATCTGTCCAAGAAATGAATGATTAAAGCAGCATCACAGGTGCCTGTCTGTGAGCAATGGGTGAAAAGGAGAGGGTCACATGAGTGTAGAGATGGCAACGCCCATGTATTGCAGCAACCACACCTCTGATTCACATTTAAAACGCTGGAAAGAACTAACAGCTTTCTTCCTGCATTGTGGCTGCCCCATAATAGAAATTTACCTCTCAACCATTATCTCTCCTCTCCATTCCCATTCACTCTTCAGGCTTTCCTCAAGGAATACAAAATATTTTGATATCAAGACTAAGGGGCTTTTTGCATTTCAAAACAATTGCAAATAAAATTTTTAGAAGGTCTTGCTCATTCTCTAAATAAGTAATGCAGATAGCTTGGGTTTGGTTGTGTTTAGGTTGATTGTTCTGGGTATCATTCTATTGTTTCTGTGTTCGTTTTGTTTAAACACCTCAGTACTGATAACTGCGATCTTGATACCACTCTTAACAATCACTGTTAGAGGAAAAGTCTGTTTTTCCTAAGGAGCAAGCACCTGATGGATGGCAAAAGGTATGACTTCAGGGTACCTTAGAGAAACTTCCAGCAGTAATTCAAACTTTGTTATCAAATTTTTTTCTTGTCAGTCAAGCTAACTGGCACCAGTACTCTTCTTGAAAACCCTATTCCTTGTCTGAGCCCTCAAAACAGGGTACATTTTCCTCTTGGTTTGCTGTTCCTTTAGTCTCCAGCACTGCAGGCAGGCAGCTGGCTGATCAGTTGCTTCCACTTAGTACTTCCCATGCCATACCATGCAGAACAAATTTTACATGACTACAATAAGAAATCAAGAACTTTCAAACTTATGTGTTAAAAATCTCTATGATGTGAATCAACAATGTCCACTTGATCCATAGAACTGTCTAAAACTTCTGTTATCTAATATCATTACTTTACAAAAATCAACTAAGCAGCTAAACTTTTAATATCCAGTTTAACTGTAATCAGAATCACCAAATGACAATATTTTAACAATCTGTGAAGTTTCCTGTAAGTAACATTACATTTTAAAATCACTAATGGCGAGAGCTAGAGCCTGAGAGAATTATCTTTTCTTCTTCCTGTTAACCTCACAAATGGAAAAACACAAATTTAAGTACTTCTTTTAGATAAATGTGACTGAGTATTTTGACTTAAATTAGACATTGCTTTACCAGGAGCTACAAATTCCAAATTTTTCAAAGCCTCAAATCTGCAATACAATTTCCTGTAGAGTAAGAAGTACTCTAGTCAGAACTTCAGCTGTATGTCATTAGTGGAAATTTTATTCAGTTAAAAGTGAAACCTTCCCCACACCTTTTCATTTCAAGGTGTCTATAACCTTCAGAAGCATTTCACTCCTGCTGCTAAGCATAATGAACAGTTAAAGAGCTTTCTTCCAAGCAGCTGCAAGGCACAGTCATATATTTTTATTGAGATATCAATTATTTTTTGTCTGCATTTCTGCATGTCATTCTGCATTTTTGCAGAATGCTAAATTATGGAAGTTAAATGATAACACAATTGAGTTAGTAAATAAGAAATGTCATATCTATCCTAAAATACTTACATATATGGTTATGAATAGGTTAGTAACACTGCATAAATGCGTGCACAAATTATCTTAGTTGGTAAATAAAGAGAAATCAGAAAAAAAATCTTTAGGATGTGCTATTGCCTACTTGTTCTCACAATCACATCTACTTCATTATTCTGTTGTAAGAGAAGTTAGAAAGTAGGGAGAAAAAGAGAGAGTTTGGCTCATTAACCTACCTTAAAATCTTCTGTATTTGCCTAGAAATAAATTCAGTGCACCTGTGAATGGGTAATGATGAAAGCATATTTACTAAGGAAGCACAAGAAAAGTATGTATTTAGACAAATAATTTAAATTTTATATAAAATATATATGAAACTACTGTTATAGGAAAATAATTTACCTAATTTAAAATAAAAAAAAGGATGCTAAAAAATAAATTCATCTGAAATAAAAAACAACTTCGGGCATTGTCTTGATTTTATTTGCTCATGTTTAATCCACTGAAATACAAGTGCACAGACAGCTACTGGCCAGAGCTTAGTAAAGACCTGGAGTTCTTAGTTCACAGCCTGAACTTCTGGCTCATTTTTTCCATCTTTGGTTTTCCAAAGTACTTCTTGTGCAATCCCAGGAAACAGGAAAAAAATAAAATCATGTACTTTGACTATAATGTTTCACGCTTTTACAGTATTAATTGAACTTGGCATGGGTACAGCTGGAGCTGGGTTTTCTTCCTATTCCTGTCTCAGACCAAGCAGTAGCTTTACGAGCTTGCTTTCACCTGTAGGTGGTGTTCCTACAAGGCTCTGCACTTTGAGAAATGATGGATGTACAGCAGGTGTAGACAAGCTAGTATCTTGTTTCAGCCTCAAACATGGAAGCAGGCCGTAGTCGGATGCTTTGGTTGACTCACATTATACTCACCTCAGCAGAAGGCAAAATAAATTCCTTGGCAGCAAGTTGCATTTAACTCTTGGTTTATCTGGCAATTGTTTCATCAGCAAACCAGTAAAATGATGATTAAATATCTTATTTGTCTGCAACGTCTATTTCACCTGGCCTGTAGATACAACCAGAACTGCAACACATACAACTCAAGCACAGAGTAGACAGCTCCATTCATCCCCAATGACCTCTTCATGCAACATGTGAAGGCATACATCAAACATTTAATTTATGGCACTGCAAGAATATGCACAAATGCATTGTCTGAAAACCAAAGGTACTCAGCCACAGAAGCTATCTGTAAGGAATCTATGCAAAAACTTGATGATGCTTCTCTGTCATGTATTCAGATCACATCCTTTCTATAAACATAGTTCTTCACTGTTAGCCACTGGGATTATAATATAGCAGATAAACAATGAAAATCTGCTAATAGAAAATAATCATGAGAGGAAAAACCATCACTCTTCGTCTAACATTTAAGAATGTAGTAACCTTCCAGTAGACAAAATGCTATTTTCAATTATTCAGCACTGCAACTCATGTTTAAAAAGTTATCTTAACACACTTAATATTTTAAAAGTAAAGATATTTTTCAATAGTTCTTAAGCTCCTAAATTACTAAGATATTCGTGAAGCTTCAGCTTCCAATAATTTTCCTAGGAAGAGTTTTATTATTGTTTAGTTTCAAGTACTCTAGCAGTAGTGTTCTGTTAGATAGTAGGACAATAGAATGAAGATTTTTTTTCTACAGCTTGAATTTCCATGGAGTTCTGTTTTATGCAGGAAAAACAGCTAATTATCTGCAAACACAGAATTTTAAAGAATGGGTTTGGTGGGTAATTATCTGGGTCTCTGAGACATTTTGAAACTCCTTTTCAGCACTTCCAGTTTCAAGAGGCACTTTTGCACATTATTTGAGAATCCATTTTCCCCCATGCTTTGTCTAAATATTACAACTCTAAATTACGACATAACATACTATAATCAAATTTCAAATAAATGGATATTTATTTGAATGTGTTTTATATTTAAGTCAATCTTAATTTTTGCATAATTATGTTTCCCCAGAGACAACTCAGTTTTCTGCACCCTGTCCCTTTTCTCATCAGTAGTCTTACTCCTCCACCAAATTCTGGTTACCCATTTCACTACATACAAGGTAAATCAGTTTCTTTTTGTTCAAGATTTTCAAAATCTTTTTCCTTGGCAAAGCCAATAATACTTAAATCTAGCTCAATATTTCTTGATTTTTATAAGGAAAGTGGAATAAATAAAAATAAATTAAAGCCATCTAAATTTTGAGTATTTGCCAAAAAATGATTCAAAGCAATCAAAATAATCTTCTTCAAATTATACCTCTAGGCATTTTAGCTTAACTTTCTCAGTCTCAATTATAAATCAAGAAGCAACAGCTAAATAAGAAGAGAAAATCAAACAATGCAGCAGTATCGTTAAGTTAGTTAAGGCTTCAATATCAGTGAAGATGGGAAACATCCAGTACTAAGGCTTTTGTAACCATCATCAAAAAAAGAAAAAGAAAAAAAAAAACAACCAGAAATTTCAAGGAGGAAAATTAAAGCTATACATAAAACCATAGCGTTGCTATTTTTGGAGAGTGCTAAAGAGAAACACAAGGAAGACTTTCAATATTTGACCACTAAATTCATAACAGAGAAATCAGCATTTTAATTTAAATCTAGTTTAAATGTATGGGTCATTAATCTCTGTTTTACTGTAGCTGACCATAGAGACAGACAACTGAGGATGGGAACAGTGGGAATAGAGTGGTAGATTATGCAAATTTACACATAGATGGCTGATGAATTTTTGTTAGTGGGTGGAACAGGAAAGCAATAAGAACAGGTAGAAAAGGTGCCCAATGGCAGAGGAACAGTTAATTCCCACATCACTTTCTGAATGGACATAAGGTGTAACGTTTTAGAAATGCTGAAGAAGTAGCTTCAAGCAGGAGTTCAGTGTGGGCAGAAGACCTTGCAGAAGAAAGCCAATGGAAGGGAGAAATTGAAATTATGGGTATTTGGTGTTTCAGTGGCTCAACAGCAGACCGTAAAGGCTGAATCCAGATGGTGCACTATTCAGATTTCCTTGCAAAGTCATCTCTCCAATTCCCAGTGATGGTACATCTGTCCAAGTGAAAGAGTGGGACAAGGGGCAAATTGGAAAGAGAAAGATGCCAGCCACTGCAAACAGCAGATTCAGCACATGAAGAGAGGAACAGAAGGAAGATGGGCAAGAACACTCATGATTGTGATAAGATACTTGCTTTCCATATGACAGGGGAGTATACTCTCTGTCTATATACAAGGTAGTATATCACTGAATATCCCCTTCTGGACTGAATATTCAGGCTGAATAATTGGTTCCAAAGTTTTTAATTAAAAAAAAAAAACAAAATAGAGTAAGAATAGATAAGCAAATTAAATGCACCCAAAGGAGCAAAGGAGGCAGAAAAAGCAAACTTGGGAATATGAATCACTATAATACATACCAGTTCCCTCACCTGATTGCTAATATACATTTTCTTCTTAAGTTGTTGAATAACTGAAAATCAGTTTCTATAATTATTTTGTTGCTGAAACAAAAAAGAAGGGAAATAACATTATCTGTGATTCAGTCTCCTGCTGATGTTAAAAAGTATACACAGATAAAGTTTTGCAATACGTCAATAGACTATTACTCCCTGCATACCACACTTTACACCACATTAGATAACTTCTGTAAGAAGAACAATAATAGCAAAAAAAAAGAAAACTGCTCAGAGAAAATTAATACCTTGTACAAAACTGAGTAAAATGTTGATGCTATAGAAAACAATCACAAGAATACAATCTCCACTGCTATACAAGAGAATACGACTTCCAAACAACATGCATATTTTACAAGCATAACATGCAACAATTATGCTGTTCATGTTTTGCTGAAATGCGCTGGAAGAAGAACAAGACAGTAACATTTTAATCAACATTCACATTGTAATGTGGGCTTTTTTTTTTTTTAAACAGGAGTTGAAGGCATTGTACCACCAGTTTAGGAAATTTTGTCTTCAGGCAAAGGAACAGAGGCATTTAAGGTCATGGGTGCGTACAAATACCTTTCTCAAATTAGAGTCTATGGGCGTTATTGGAGCTACTCAGCACATTGTAGGATCATCTTAAAACCATCTGATTTTGTAAATGACCTATGGTTGAAAGCCATTTAACATGGTGGGTTGTAAAGCTGTTATATTTACTCCTTGTTGAGCAGTAATAACTAGGGCACATGTGTTACCATATAAACATACCAACCTAAGTCCAGTGTAGTGACTGCACACAGCATTAATGTACAAGAGATGAGCTAGGGGAGTCACACCTCCTTCCAGGTGAGGGATGGTCTTACACAATGACCAGCAGCCAACAGTATTCTTATATCCAGTCTAAATCTCCCCTATTTTAGTTTGAAATCATTTCCCCTTGTCCTATCACAACAGACCCTGCTAAAGAGTCTGTCCCCATCTTTCTTATATACCTCCTGACAGGCCACACTCAGGCCTCCACAGAGGCTTCTCCAGGCTAAACAGCTCTTTCAACCTGTCCTTGCAGGGGAGGTTTTCCTTCTCATGGTTCATTTTTGTGTCCCTCCTCGCTCAATTAAGCCAGACTCAATTAAGACTCTCATCTTTTCCACTGAGCCTGTGTTATTTTTTTTCCATTTCTTGTCCAAACTCAGTGACTGGAAAAAATGGTTCCTACTCACAACAAATTGCACCAGAAATGTATATATATATATATCCTCTGAACATTTTTTTTTTTTTCCGGTAGCACAGATTTTTCACTTTCTTTGAGCTGTATCCACTCTGCTTTCTTCCTCTCACGTTCCACTCTTGAGTGATATGTACAAGTGTTTCTGCTTTCCATGCTGGATCAGATGTAATTTGCTGCAGTCATCTGATACAGCAGTTCAGCTATTTCTGTAAGATTTTTCCTCTGGTATGGATTTTGGTTAGTTCCACAATTCTAACTGCTTATGGATCTCTGATGCTCCAACTGTAGAAACTTACATTTTATGTTCCATTACTCCACCAACATGACTGAGAAATTGCCCCTGCAAACATATCTTACTATTTTTACAAATCCTTCTAATAGCATTACGTTCTCAGATTTCTTCCATTGGCTGCTGTGGGATTTTTTCAGTGTCTCATTATTATTAATAGCTGTCCATCCCTCATGTCTCTTAACTCAAAATGACTTTCAGTTATTTCTGTGTTGACAGTTGCAGCTTCTGCACTTTATCCAACTGTGTGCATCTCCCTTTCTTGAATTATGTTCTCCTCAATCATCTCAGTTTTATCTTTTATCTTTCTGCCCCTAGAAATACAGCACAAATTCTACCTTAACTGCATTCTAGCAAAAGGCTTTTAAAATTCCTTACTGAATATCAGAATATTCTTTCAGTAAACGAGAAGTACAGAATTTTGCCTGTATTTGTGTCTATAAGTGGTTGTATTCAGAAAAAAAGTGAAGAATTGTAAACAAAAGAATGCCAGATAACGTCACAACACACAAAGAAAACCCAGAGGTTGGCAATGCCGCAAGTGCAGATGGAAAGGGAGCTACACACACACGACTTTACCCTCCCCTCCCATGACCACAGACAGGTGATGCTCTGGCCAGTGTTACAGGGAGAATGAAAAGGCCACAGGGCTGAAGGCATTTAATTCCCTTTTCTACAAAACCAGAAAAATTCTGTCTTTCTTCTAAGCTAATACTTGAGAAGAAATAGCATCAAATGCAGAAGAAATGTAATAGATAAAATATAGGTTTGTTTAGTAAATGCATCTTCAGCATACCACACCAAAATAGATTTTTAAAATATCTTGAAATGAAATTAAAAAAAATCAGTGCTATAGCATTAGTTTTAATTGGTTTTAACTTTTCTAGTCAAAATGCAATACATGAGGCCCATTACAATTTGGATAGTTGGTGCTTCTAAACATAGTGTCAGAATGCAGTGAATGAGGGGGCAGGTTGCAGGGCAACGCACACACAGCCAAATGAAATAGCTGCTCCATCCGTGCTGCAAAATCAAACACATGCAGAGCAGCAGCTATAATTAGACATGGACAAACACATTTTCAGAATCTATTTTAATTCCAATTTAAGTGCCTCTTTTCAGGTACACCACTTACTGATTTAGTCTGGAACCTGTTTCAGATGGTTATGAAGAGTTCATTACCTTTTTACATTCTGATTTTCTTTTTTTTCAAAACAAAAGAAAAAACAAGTCAGTAGAAATGTGCGTGCTTAGATCTGCTTTTTCCTGGTTCTCCTATTACCCCTTCTAAATCCTCCTCTCTCATTTGGATTTTGAAACATGCCTTCTTGAACTCACAGCTGTGAGAGTTTGGCCCACATTCAAAAAAAAGGGTACAAGAAGCTTTTTATGTAATACAAGGGAAGCCAAATGTGGATTCAGTGATGAAGGAGAAGGTTGCAGGACAGGCAGGCATTGATAAAGCCCGTACATGGGCACAGAAAGGATCCTCGTAGTCTTGTCCCTAACTATAGCAAGCACCAAACTCTCAAAGAGAGCAGCTACAGCAGAAAGTGGTACAGGCAGCTTTTTGTGCCAAGAAGTAGCAAGGAAGTTTTCTCCCAACTTTCAGGGATTAGGTCTGACTACTGTCTGTAAGGTCGAGGGTTCATGTTCCTCATTATCCATTTTGATTAACCATTATCCCTATGTTATCTCACACTTTCTCTTCAGTCCTTGTTTCCAATTAAAGTTAGGGGAAGGAGTTATATGGGCTTAGCAGTGCAAAGGATAGAAAAGCTTTGACTTTATCATTTTCAACTGCAACTCAATTTCAATTTTTCAGCAAATTAATTTCACACTATTTAACCTTATGAGTCAACAGGTGAACAGAAGTCTTCACTAAGTCACACAGAGGTATATTTTATGCTTTTTGGTCCTTCTTGTTAAACAAGCTGTCTTTCAGGCTCTCTGCATGAGAGTTTTCCACTCTGTTCACACTTTCTTCACGCTTCTCTCTGATTCCTTCCTCCTGGACCTTTGTGCTGAGCTGCAGATAGCCAGATGGACACAGCATGCCATTGGGTGGATTCCCCAGCTTGGTGAAATGCCTCTCAGGTTCCTCACAGCTTCCATGAACTTTGCCCAAGTTCACCACCATGCATCCTCTATGGGATTTGTCATTGTTTTCCTCACCTTGTTTCCAGATATCTAGTAACGATACAGGTGCTAATCCAGGGCCTTCTGCATGTCACCTCAGATATTGTTGTTGCTTTCATTCACATTGCTATAACTTCCATCCTCTAAAATAGCATCATGCTTTCTTTCCCTGCCCCAGGCTCCCACTGAGTGCCTTCTTAGCAGAGGAAACCATGTAAGCAGTCAGCTTTGAGTCTCCTTTACACAGTCACAGCTCACAGACAGTAGGAACCATTGAGTTAATTATACCGATGATGAAGTAGAGCAAAAGACTTACTCTCCTCTGTCAACAGCAATGCTATCTTGCTTTTAATTTAAACAAATGCAAACAACATTTAAACAAATTTAAAATTGAAGTAGAGCACTGAGATAAGTAGATTTGTTTCTCAGATTTTTGTGGGTTTTGGTGGTCTTTTTTTTTCCCCTCTTTGTTAGAATCAGAAAATCTTGAGAAGAGGAATCCTTTGTGGAGAAGGAGTAAAATGGTGGACAGATAAGGAGAAAGACTTCCAACTCTGTCATCATGAGGAAGAATATGTGAATGCTGAAATCTGATCTGAGTAGAATGGAGTTCTTCTGGAGTGTTCGTGATACTTTTCATTACATTTTCTTTTCAGTTTTATCACCTTTGTTACCATTCTTAATCCACGAGGAGCAGCAGTGATTACAAGCAGCTAAACGAGGGCATAAGTTTCAGGTGATAATTAAAGCAAAATATACATTTGTTTTGTTGTTACTCAACCATGTTGTTCATTATACAGCTTGTTCTTAACAGTAAGTTAAGAATTAAATTACTATTTCTGCTCATCAAATTTATTATATTAACCCAAGATATTCAAGGCTGCTTCACCAAAACTGCCTGTAGATGGCACATGGGGTAAGTTCAGAAGAACCAGTAGGGAAGAAAAGCCAGCTTGTTTCAATAAAGATGTAGCTGCCAAGCGAGCACATAGTTATAAGCTGAAATTGTATTAGCAATATGTACGTGAGGGAGAAAATTATATTGGTGTTTGTTTAAATCAATAACTTCTTTCTAAAGAAATATTATAGCATCATTTTGAAATTACTTTTAGTATCTGACCAGAAATAAAAGCCACAAAACAAAATGTGCTACAAAAGTTATTTCATTTTACAGTAAAATACATGATACTTGATGGAGATAAAGCTACATAAATTATCTCTGTAGTAAGTTCCTATTTCAAGGCACCCATTCAACTTACCTATAGCTATTACATTTAGCAAATCAGCAAGTACAACTCACCTCCAATTAAAAGACTAAATTCCCGATTTTGATGCTACAAGGAAAAACATTTTCTTTAAACATATGCTTTGAATCCATTTCCATCCATACAGACAAAAAGTCTAGAGCCAAAAAAGACAGATATTGAGCAAGGAAAAGCTCTTACTTGAAATTAAGTTGCCTGTGCTTTACTTTCTGAACAAGGCAGTGAACAACAAGGCATAAAAATCATCACATTATTGCTCTTATCAAGGGAAATTCACAATGATCTGGCATAGATTGAAAAAGCTGAAGGTTTCTTTAACTTCCAATGGCCAGAAGCATAAGCAAAATATTGTCAGAAAAAAGGAGAATGTGTTACATCCAGGGCCCATGCAACTGGTACTTGCATGAGAGTAAAATCTTTATAGATTAATCTCTAAAATCAAGTAATCTCACTGCAGGATGCTCTGGTTTTACAGCTGACTTCCACATAGCATAAAGAAGCTAGAGCAAAGAACTATGACACAACAAGCCTTTCACTCTTACTGAGAAAAATGACTAAAACCATTTAATATTAAAGCATCAACAGGGACATCAACAATGATCAGGTGGTTTCAAGGTCAGGAAAAACAATGTCTAGTTATGCTCATTTTGTTAGTAGACAGAAAGGTGAAGGAGGAAAATAAAATAGGTTTCCCACAGATGCCAGAGGGTTTTGATGAGAGACACAGGACGCACAAATTCATCTGAATAATTAGAACTGTCAGAGAACCTTTTCAACACTGACTTTAGATCAGAGCAGAAAGGTTGCTTCAGATGAGTTGAGGCCACTTATGTTTCTGCTCTTCTCGAGCATCTGAACAATCAGTCATCTTTCCGAAGGTGCTCTTGGAAATCAAGTGTTATGGACATGTGCTCAGTGATTGCACTAACACTCAGATTATCAAGGAATATATCTCAGCATCCTCAGGGATGAGGTCTCGTCATACAGGCAGGACCAAAACCCTCAAGCACCTCAAGAGGAGACAAAGAATTAAATTCTGTGATGCTTCACAGGGAAGGAAAGTGTGGACAAGGGCAGAACAGGCTCTGCTTCAAATCTCACAGATTCGTAGGCTTCCTCAGGTCTTCAAGATTAAGAAAGCCATGGTGACTTCACTGGTTATAGGCCATAAAATTCTGTGTGATTTCTTTATCTCACTTATATATGCAATATGCTTTCCTGATGGCTGTACTTTTTAATGAAAGAAGGGTAACAAAGGAGGAAGCTGGAAGGCAGAAAGAACTAATGACATGTATACTACAGTGTTGATAAATACAGCTTTGCACTGTCAAATCATAACGTAAACCAGAAAGCTAACTCAGGGCTGTGCCCCATGCCCTGGGCATCCTGTTCCATGCCCATTGCCCTCTGGTGCAGAGCCTTTTGCTAATCCCCAGCTGCCCCTCCCCTGATGCAGCTCCATGCCATTCTCGGGCCCTCTGAGGCTTCCCCTCAGCTTCTCTGCTCTGCACTGAGCACACCAAGGGACCTCAGCTGCTCCTCACACACCTTGCCCTCAGACCCTTCACCATCTTTATGGCCCTCCCTTGGATGTCATCTTATTTATTTTCCTCACAGGTATTCTCTAAAAGATTTCCAAACACGTTAAAATCATTTTTGTTGATTAATTTGAAGAACTGAAGTTAACAAATTTATCTCATGCTTCCAACTCACTTTCCAAAAATCACAGTGACAAGATCCCGAATTTAGGTTTTTACTGCTTCATGTTGTGCTTCACTCCAATTTCCTGCACTTCCTGCACAAAAAGCAACTATCTTCCCTTGGTTAACTTTATAAACTTTTAAATAGTTCATGGTTTCCAGGCATCTACGAATTGAAACTCTTCTATTTTAAACATGTAAGCTTTATTGAGAAGCCTTCCTTGCTCCCTGCATTCCTTTAGCTGACAAAAAGACAATCAGAAAAAATGGTAAAAGGTTAAAATTAAATCAGAACATTCCTGCACTTTTCCCTTTATTCTTGGCTCCCTGTTCTTTCTGAAAAACAAAAAAATTGATGAGCCTCAGGAATCAAGGTGCAAACAGAGCCTCACAGAATCGTTCTCCCCTGAACGTTATAGCTGATATTTTTGCATGTATCATTACTCCTCTTTTAAAGTCTTTGCCATTTTTCCTGCTGCATCACATTAAATGTTTTCCCTAAGTAAGTTAGGGAGTTAGTAAGTTCTTGTGTGTCTTACTCTGCTCACAATAGCACATTCATGTGATTGCTTTGAGACGGTAACTGTAACCATTTAAGGTCTGTATCATGTTTATATTGACTCTTTGATTCCTTAAAAAAAGTGATAATGACAACATAGAAGCAAGAATGTCTTATGGCTGTTCATTGTTGCTAGGTTTTGAAGTTTTTAGTAAAATATACCTAGACTCTTTGTGTTAATGTCTTTGTACTTATATTCTCCCAACAGAATTTAAAAATCTGAGAAAACTATATTAGATGTATTACAAATAATGTATGCCTCTCATAGAATCACAGAATTGCAGGGGTCAGAAGGGATCATTGAGTCTGCTAAAGCAGGTTCTCTACATCAGGTCATACCAGAAAGCATCCAGAAATGTTTTAAATTTCTCCAGAGACACAGACTCCATAACCTCTCTGGTCAGCATGTCCCAGTGGTCTGTAATCCTCACTGTAAGGAAGTTTTTCCTCATGTTCTAGTTTGTGCCCATTGCCCCTTGTTCTATCACTGCGTACCACTGAAAAGAGCCTGATTCCATTCACTTGATTTCCACACTTCAGGCACTGACAATATCTCCTCTCAGTCTTCTCATCTCCAGACTGAACAGTCCCAGGTCTCAGCCTTTCCTCATACAGAAGGTACTCCAGGCCCTTCATAATCTCTGTCACTCCCAACTGAACCCTTTACAGTAGGTCCCTCTCTTTCCTGAACTGAGGAGTCCAGAACTGGACACAGTATTCCAGAAGTGGCCTCACCAGGGCAGAGGAGGAGGATCACCTCCCTCAACCTGCTGGCTATGCTCTTTTTAATAGATACCGTTGGCCACAAGGACACACTGCTGGTTCATGGCCAACCTATTGCCCACCAGGACACCCAGGTCCTTCTCCCCCGAGCTCCTTCCCAACAGGTCAACCCCTAACCTGTACTGATGCATGTGGTTATTCCTCCACAGATGTAGGACTCTGCACTTGTCCTTGTTAAACTTCATCAGACTCCTCTCTGCCCAACTCCCCAACCTGTCCAGATCCCATTGAATGGCAGCACAGCATTCTGGCATGTCAGTCACACCGTATTATCAGCAAACTTGTTGAGAGTGGACTCTACCCCTTCATTGAGGTCATCCATGAATATGCCGAACAAGACCAGAACCAGCACCAATGTCTGAGGAACACTGCCAGTTACAGGCCTTCAGCTAGAGGCTGATCACAACTCTGTGAGCTCTGCCAGTCAGCCAGTTATCAGTCCAGCGCAGTGATCACTCATCTATCCAACACTTCCTAGACTTACCAACAAGGACGTTGTAGGAGACAGTATGAAACACTCTGCTGAAGTCAAGGTACACAACATCCACTACTCTCCCCTCCCATCTACACAACCTGTGATGACAGCACAGTAGGCTACAGAATGTATTGAGCATGATTTTCCCTTTGGCAGTGCCACGTTGACAACTCCTAACAATCTTCTTCTCTTTCAATTGCTGGGAGATGGGATCCAGAATAAGCTGCTTCATCTTCCTCCCAGGATCAGAGGTGGCACTGCCTGACCTGTAGTTCCCCTGCTCCTCCTTGCTGCCCTTTTTGAAGGTTGAAGTGACACTGGCATTCCTCCAGTCCTTAGGCAACGCGCCCACTCTCCAAAGCCTTTCAAAGATGGTAAGATTGGGCAATTACTTCTGCCTACCATGACCCATGGATTTGTGTGTCAGATCTGCCTAGAGGATCTCTAACTAGATCTTCCCTGACCAAGGGGAGTCCTCTGACTCTCTTTTATCTCCAGGGACTGGGATTCCCAAAGGGGCAATCTTAACAGTAAAGACTGAAGCGAAGAAGGTGTTCGGTTATCTCTGCCTTCTCAGTGTCATGCATTACCAGGGAATCCACTCCATTCAGCAGCAGACTCACGTTTTCTCTAGTGTTGTTTGCTATTGAGATACTTCAAGAAGTCTTTCTTGTATTTCACCTCCCTCACCAGATTTAATTCCCAGTAGGCCTTAGCTTTCCTTGTGGCATCTCTGCATGCCCTGACAAGATCCCTATTTTCCTCCTAAGTGAACAGACCCCTTTACCAAATTCCCTAGTCTTTATTATTATTATTTGAGTTCTTCCATGAGTTTCCTGCTCATCCATGCAGGGCTACTGCTGCCTTTGCCTGATTTCTTACTCTTAGGGATGCTCAAATAGCACCATAATGTGGTCCCTATAAAAAGACAGTAATCGGATAGTTCATGATGGTATTAAATATTATGATGATAGGCAGTTAGTGTGAAATTAATTTTTCACTGTCTAACATTACTGCTGATGTACTCTTTTCTTCTTCAGCTAATAACTTGCATGCCCAGAGCACTTTTAAAAACATTAAAGAAAAAAAATAAGTGCTGGTTAGGCTTCATGAAATGAATCCCCACCCCAATATAGAAGGGTTACTCACCCTTAGAGCCCATAGAGACACATCTGCAGGAAGCATCTAAACTATGCAGAGATGTCACCAGACATCTTCACCATTTCACCTGTGACACAGATATACAAAAGAGCAAAGTGCTCCTCTAAAGAATACCTGGAATTTTCCCTCCCTACACAATGACCTATACCCAGTACTAGCTCTCAGCTTGAGTTCATATGCCTTTGCTTTCCCTGCCATTGTGTTATCCCCTTAACAGAACATGCTAGAAACACTTCAATCCTTTGCGTAAATGGTCTTAATCCTAATCTTTCTCCTTCTCTAGGAAATGTTTCAAAGCCACAAGGTTACACTTAACTCTCCTTTGCATCCTCTGCCAGTCCAAATGGATCATGAATTCCTTGCAATCAGTAAGGTAATTCTAAAGCTGGGAGTTCAAAGTAACCCTCGTTTCTGTTCTTTCACCTGTTCTGAAATCAAATGACAGATGTAGCATGGTAGTATACCTCTTTGAACTCACTGTGGACAGGTAATGTTGGAATCACACATTTCTCAAATCTCAGCTGAGTGTTTCATTTGAGGAGGAAACATTCACCAGTGATATCAGATCTTTACTCGCCACGTTCCTCAGGCTCCAAATTTGTAAGTATAAACATGTTCACTATTTTATACCACCTAACAATATGCATTCTGCATCTTCAGAATCAGCTTCTCAGTATTGGCAACAGATTTGAAAGGATTTAACAGGAAGAGAAAAAAATCATGACAGTATCTTGAAGTGACAAAGAAGTAGTCTTCATAATTAGAGGAGAAGGCTCTGGGAACACCTGAGAGAAAACTTTCAGTGTCTAAAGAACAGTTATAAGAAAGAAGGGGGCAGTCCCTTTAGCAGGGCCTATTGTGACAGGAGATGGGGAAATAGTTTCAAACTAAAAAAGGGGAGATTCAGATTGGATGTAGGGAAAAAGTATTTTAGTTAGGATGATGAAGCACTAACGAAGGCTGCCCAAAGAGGCAGTGGGTGCCCTATCCTGGGAGACACTCAGTCAGGCTGGATGGGGCCCTGAGCACCTGATGGAGCTGTGGGTATCCCTGTTCACAGTGGAGATGTTGGACTAGGTGGCCTTTAAGGGTTCCTCCCAACTCAAATGATTCTATCATTATCAGCACTTTCTTTGTACCTCAGCACTTTATATTTTATTTCCTTCTCTGTGTACTGGAGAAAACCCCACTTGAATGCTCAGCAAAGAGAGAAGCAAAAAGAGGGAATGAAGACAGAAGGAAAGACAATAAAAGTAACAGAGGAAGAGAGGAAAACAAAATGGAAAAGTGCAAATGTGTAAAGAAATTACAGACATTAAAATAGTGTAAAGTGGCAAGAAACAAATTTGTAAGAACAAGAAAGGCATCAAAAGAATGAAAAAAAAATGCAGGATGCGAACAGATGTAATAAGAAGTGAAAACAGGAAAAGATATGAGAAGAAAATGACAATGGAGTGAAAAAAACTGATACCAAAGAAAAAGTAGGGGAAATAAAAGAATTAAGTACTAAAGGGAAAGAAAGGAATAGAACTGAAAGTCAGTTGAAACAAAGATGGACAAGGGAAAGGAGAAACCTGAAAAGCATTGAAATTGGGATCTAAAAGCAAAGCAAACACCTGAAAAGCACTGAAAAGAAAGGGGGAAAGGGGGGGGAAGAGACAGGAAGCACTGAATAGGGGGAAATTACATAAAAAGTATTAGAAAGGAGGAAGAGACAATCAGTGAAAGTAAAGGGAGAAAAGGAAGTGGAAGAGAGCAAGAAAAACATAAGCAGAAAAGATAGGCAATGAAAACAGGTCAAAATAGTGAAAAATAAGATTAAAAAAAAAAGAAAAAACACAACCTGAAAGGCTGAGAAAAGAATGGAAAACTCAATGTGAGAAAGCCAAAGTGGGAAAAAGAATGGAGAGCACCAAAAACAGAAGAAGGGGAACCTGAAAAACTTGAGAGGAAGTCAAAAGAGGAAAAAGTGGGGAGAGGGAGTGAGTGGCAGGGCAGAGGGGAGGAGACCTGAAAGCATTTTAAAAAAATGGGACAGGTGGAGCAAAGCAAGTGGGAAAGCACAGCAGGAAAAGAATGTGGAAAAGGCAGTAAAAACAGGGAAAGGAAATAATGGAGAGAAAATAATAATAAAAA
>VXAB01009646.1:125347-172225 GCA_013399175.1 Odontophorus gujanensis
GACCTGGAAAAATCCCCCCACTTTTAGAACCTAAATGAAAACTGGTTTTTTTTTTTTTTCTTTTTTTTTTTTTTTTTTTAAAAGTATGTTCTACTGCACCCAAAAGATACAGGCTTCGTGATGCAGAAATAACTAGATTGAATCCTAGGGATAATGGCATGCCAGTCAGATTATTTCATAACCATGGTCGCTTCTGGCCTTAAAATCAGCTAGTCTTGTATTAGGTAGAAAGCTGCAGTGCATATAAGAACATTCAAACTAACAGATGATAATATAAACAACTCAAACTACAAATACAGTCAAACAGAATCAAGCAGATCTGTGTTCATACATCATTGATTTGTATACCTTGCTGTTTCAATTAAAAACTCAAAATTATCCATTATGCCTCCAACTTTTACTTTCATATTTTTAAGTCTGTTTCAATGTATCTGATATTTACATATTATAGTATAATCATACCTACCATACCATGGCTTGGAGTAGGTTAATTGCATAGGAAGATTTACTATGTTTACATTTTTTTCTTAAATTACTCTTTTCTTTTCAAAAAGCACAGTAAAGAGTCTGAGGACAAATTATTCAACTGTTTATCATACATAAGACTGCATGACTATAATACAAAGGGCTTGTCTTTTTCATTTAACGTTACAATATACACAGCAAGTCCGGACTAGATCTTACAATCTGAACACAGGTATTTAACCTTTTCCATGCTGTTTATGTTTACAATGCACAGAAGTCCTGTAACCAAACTGTGTAGTAAAGCACACAAAACTGGACTGTAACATAACACAGTATGCAGAAGCACTGGATTTTGTGGTTTCTTCTTTACGTAGATTTTTTATTTGTTTTTTAACTGCTTCATTTTTTGGCGCTTGCTAAGGTGTGGCAACCCATGCACACAATACCCAGATTTCATACTACCCTTATATTCTTAGACAGCAGTAAGTACTGGATTCCTTTTTATATTGCTGAACTCAACATCCTGTTTTTAAGGTGACAGCCTTCCAATTCCTGTAAACTTCTCTGAATCACTGAGTTTAAGAAGAAAAGAAAAATAATCAGGAAAAAAAAAACAACCCACTTTTCATCCACAGGGTTGACATGCCAATAGAAAAAAAAATACGGATCACTTGATTAAAAAAAGGTTTTGATCTACAAAAAAAATGGTAATCCCAAGTATTAATTCCCATGTACATGGTATTCAGCTGCTGTGCTGCCACTGTAAGTATAAAAAACTCCACCTTTTAGTCTGGAAAAAATATTACTTAGCCACCTGGAACTGACCAGAGTGAACTCTGGAATTTCTGCTGAATTAACTTTTAAATGGGCTTACTGGCAGAGGTAGATCACTGCTTCTGTAATATATAATGGGCAAACAGTGTTAATCTGGGATGGGCAATCACTGAATCTCTCTTATTCTTTCAGATGTTTTTCACCAAGCTTTTACTTTTAATATAAACAAATCTCTGACTGGGCCCATAAATTTTGCAACTGCCAAGCTGACTGTGTTACATTAAGGCAGCATTACCCAAAAATTAGGCACCTGTTAAATACAGACTGCTAACCTCAGGTCTCATGTGAGTGTTTTGCTTTACTCAGACTATTGTTTTGGACCTGTTCATGCAATCAAGGTCTTGCCTTCAAGTTTACAATTATGTTAATAAGGAATACAAGAATCAAACTGCTGGTTTCATAGCTTCTGGATCTAGTGTCCCTTTTACCCTCAGAAGCCTGAACACGTTTATAATGTAACAGATGTTATAGTCTTGAAGTAGATGTCGATCTATTATGTTCAGTACACAGATTGCTGTAAATGTATTGGCTATGAATTCAACAACAGTTCCAGTTTTGTTTAAGCAATAGTACAGCCATAATTTTCAACTGACATTTAAAAATGGTCTAGTTACACCTTGTGTCAAAGTGCAGAACTGCTACATTATTGGTTACAGACATCTATGTGCTATAAAAACAGCTTTGGTACAATAAATTATCAAAAAAGAAAATAAATTTTTGTAAAATTCACAGCATAATTGTGAGGCAAAAAAGCAGTCACATAAAATTCTGCATTTTTAAAAATGTTCAGGATGAACAGAAGACGTCTTTGTGCAGAAGTAATGGTGGAGAAACCACGTGCCAAGAAAAAGCAAAAGAAAAAAGTAAAAAGCAGGAAGGGACACAGTTGTAGCTATTTCCATCAAACGCAAACCACTACTCCTGTGACCTTCAACCAATAAGGAAGTCAACTTTATGACACACGCAAAGTGACCTTGCAATACCTTACAATAAGTGGGTCACAAAAGTCTATTTTAAAAGAAAGGCCTCTTGAATTACCCATTCTCTGTGTTTTCAGCATTAAGGACTGTCTGCAAAAGCATGTCCAAAAGTGATTGCATCTGAAATGGTAGGCTCTTCTAACTTAAGAGTCCAAATCCATAAGGCCAAAGGTTATCCCAAAGACCACCACTTAGACCTCCCCACGACTGGCCAGGACCGACCCCGTTGATTGCTTCTCAGTGCACCTTAGTTATGAAACCAGTCATATTTCAATACTAAACTGACTGTGGTCTCCAAAACGTGAGACACACAGAATCCCATTACAATTGCTGCTTTGATCCTCAGTAGATTCAGATAAGGAGAGTTCTGATCACCGCCACTTATCATGCTTAATGTGCCTTACAAACTCCATTACAACCGTCCCTTTTTACAACTGAAGAATATATATTTGTGTAATCTGAAGGTCCCTCTTTCTTACAGTACTGCATTTCTGTGCCCGTGTTTGTTTGGGGAACTAAAAAAAATATATATATATTACTCACTCCTCTCCCACCCAAAAACTTCAAAGGGCCTCTTTGTAAATCATGTGCAATGCCATTAAAAAGAAACTAGTTTGCAACTACAGCTAACATTTGAACAATAATCCCTGTTGAATGAGACTGAAAAAGAAAAAAAAAAAAGAAAAAACCCTCTTCTGCCCCCTCCCCCTCCCTCCTCCCCAGAAAAAAAGCAAACTATGACTAGATTGTGGCAAGTTAAAACGGGGGAAGCAAAAGGTGAACACACTACTATGCTATCCGTTAAGGTGGGTCCGGACATGGCTCTTAAAAAAAAAAAAAAAAAACCAACAAAAAAAAACAACTTCATTGTCCCTTTGCAATCTTTTCAAGTCTAAAAAAATAGTCAGCTTTGCCCTCCTGTAGCGGTTCAGTGAGTTTATCTCCTTCTGATTCAAGCAGCTTTGCACTTTGTTTTTGGAAAAACACCACTTCTATAAAAACACACAAGAAACAAACTTAGTTTCAGTTTAGTCACGAGCTAGCCACAGGACTTTGCTGAACACAAACTCCTGTCATGGGAGACTCTTCTCTATCAATTCCTTGCCTCATTGCAAGGTGTCCTTCAGTCATGTAATGAGCAGGACCTGTATTAGCAGAAAACTGGTACGTTGGATGTCCAGCTATGCCAGTTTCTTGGCGCGGATTAGAGTAGACTGTTAAATTCATGTCCATAGCTCCATTTTGTCCAAAGTCCAAGGTATTAGCAGCCACTGGGCGGTTCTGATAGGCCTGATTGCCTTGGTTACCAGTAGAGGAGGAAGATGTAGAGGAAGAAGTAGTTGAGGAAGACAGGGATGTCATGGAGTGGTGACTGTGGCCCACCTCCATAGAATCCTGGGTGGAGGAGCTGTTTGTTGGAGAATTGTAGACCCTTGGCCTGGTCCGGCTACCCAAGGCTTGCTGTCCATGATGATGGTGGTGGTGGTGGTGATGATGGTGGTGGTGAGAGCTATTTCCGTGATGATGATGTAATGCATTCTGTTGTTGAGGGGTTACATGAAAGGTGGTTTCTTGAACTGGATGGTTTTCAACAGTGACCTGTGTAGGAGCTTCAGTGGCTGTCCAACCAATCGGAGGAGGAAATTGTTGTCGAACCTACGTTAACAGGAAAAGTAAATAGTAAAACAATCAATCATTCCTAATACACATTTCTAAATATAACTTCCTTTTCTTAAGTTTGCATTCTTAACATTTTTTTTTTCTAACAAGCAGGAAAAGTATGTCCAATACATGATCTTAATGCCAAACTAAAGTAAGCCAGATCTTGAAACACATCAATTTGTTGAATGAGTTAAATAGTTTACTTGGGAGAAAAAGAAACTGTCAGCTGCAAAGTATGTATGATCTTTTCTTGTTTCCATGGGCCTCTCCATGAGCTGCAGAACTTCTGACCCACACCTGACGCACATCCTGCCCTTCTCTGCGCAGCCCTTGGCATTATCTGAGCTGTTCCTTTCCACGGTTACTCATTCCTTTCTCCCAGTTGCTGCTCTACAGTTGTTTTCTCCCCTTTCTTGAATCTGCTATCACAGAGGTTCAACCAGTGATCCTTGTTGGCTCAGTCCTGTACAGCAGCAAGTCCCTTTTTGAGTCAGATGGAAATGGCTCTTATCTTAAACTGGAGGAGACCCTGGATTTTTCTCAGAGGACACCCCTCCACTACTAAAACCTTGTCATGTAGTGACAATTAATTTCAGGAATTTAATCTTCTCAGAAAAAAAAAATACATCAAACATACAAAAGCTCTACTTCAGCATACCTGTGGGCTGTGTGTTTCACAGTCCATAGCTTGAACAGCAGCAGTGAAGTGTCCACCACTATGTCGATGCTGGTGTGTGGGGTCTGACCGTGCCCTTCCACTGTTGCTTGTCCCAGAAGATCCACCTACAAAAATCACAGCAACACAACAAGAGATAAGATTTACAGTAAGCTGCAAAACAATGACAGCATAAATATTTAAACTGATTCAAGGTAAAGCAAACAAACAAATAGGATCTATGATAATCAACCATAGTTCTGTAAATTTACTTAAAATTCTTGATTAGAGCGGTTTCCTGTTCTAGATAAAAAATCAATGCTTTTGGTGACAATGACTGACATACATTTTTCTGAATTAAAACAATGACATGACATTTATCTGGAAAACTCAATTGATATGATTTAGAAATACAATTTTCTTTTCTGTTAGCGAGAAAAACTCACCTGAGCTTGAAGATGTACTAGAGGTGGTTCCTGAAGACTGTGACTGCTCCATGGCAGGACTCGTAGACACACTGTTGCTTGTGTTGGTACCTTCGTCTGCTGTTTTCTTAAAGAAACTATGCTGAAGGGCATAATAAGGTTGAATTCGTGTCTTAGGGTCATAATCAAGCATCCTTAAGATGAGGTCTTTGAACTTCAAGTAGTCAGCTACAGTATGACCCGACTCCCCAGCACGACGTCCACCTGGTCCTCCTGTTTCAACTCCTAGTATATTGTGAAGTTTACGAGTTCCAGGTGGTTTGTATTCCTGTTGGAAAATCCAGTTACATATATTAAACCACTTCCATTCATAGTTTAAATCTCTCATAAAATAAATCAGTCAAATCAAAGTAAGAAACTATTCAATACTACATGAACTGTCACTTAATCTCCCTGCCTTATGACACAGAACAATGATAACAAACAATACAGCCATGTTTTCAGTAAGTCAATGTAAAACAAAGTAACATATCACCATTTCTTTTCTTTATTTTTATTTTTTAAGGGACAGTCCGTATTTTCATCCTGGTTATGTAACTTACCCTTTTTCCATCTTTGGTCTTCTTCAAGTTCCAAGTGCCATCTGGCAACTTCTCAAAGAACTTTCTTGCTTTTGGTGCTTGGTCAAGGATATGGGCAGGCGGTATCCCCAAAACTTCCACTATTTTATTCATTTGATCCACCTGTTCCACATGAATAATATTCATGAATAACATAAGACATACAGCTGAGCAACGCCATATGAGTCCAATACTCTATATAATTGCATGGAAAGCAAATGTTAACTATCCATGCAATTGATTCATGACTTAATATCTAAGTTAAAGAAAAATCCAATATTGACTAAACACATTAGCAAATAAGGAACATGGAAGGGGAGGGTACCCAGAAACAGAACATTATTGCCAGATGAGTTAGAGTTCTAACTAAAGGCATTGCTATCATTGATGTTTACTGATTTTATAATTATTACTATTTCCTAATTTATATATTAAAATAAAACAGATTAATATCACAATGAGAATGAACAAAATAATTAAATAAAATTACATGTAATGTATAATAGCTTCATACCTCATTTGCCCCACTGAAAAGAGGCTCTCCAGTGTGCATCTCAACTAAAATACACCCAAGGGACCACATATCAATTGCAAGATCATAAGGCATTCCCAGTAGCACCTCTGGTGATCGATAAAAACGACTCTGGATATATTGGTATATCTGAAATAAAACCATTCAAAAATAGTACATTGCATTCAAAGAGCACTGTTATGATTCTATATTATAAAATGGAATTACCATAAAACACACTTTCATCGTAAGTAAAGCAAAGACAAGGTATCAGTGAGAATAAAACTACACTATAAATGTATAAAAATACTTAAATGCTAGTTCTTAAAAAAGTATAACTCTTTCTCCCCTCCCCCCCCCCCCCCACCCAAAAAAAAAAAAACCGTGCAGATTCACTCATGATGACAAGATTTTATGGTTGATGAGGGTAATCTCCTGCAATTAAATCTGACAAAACCAATAGTTTACATATATATCAAAATCCACAGTTATGATGTGATGCAATTAAATGAAATTACCAGGTGATTCCACATGGAAAAAAAGCTACTTCACTACATCCTGAACTATCCTGCTCATTTCACAAGAAAGAGAATTATCTTAATACTAGATCAAAAATGCTTGGAAGCCTGGCTTCTGTCTACAGAATTTTTCCTTACTTCTCTATCCAACAGTCCATTTTCAGTGTCAACAACTAATACTAAAGGTATCCCAAACAGAACTGGTCACTCACTCCGCCAGACAGGAGTCACTCAACCAGAAAAGAGTCTGTACTCTCTTCAGAACTAGACTATAGCTTGTACAGTGAATAATGCACTCTGATAAAGTTATAGTGAACCGCCAGTTCACTAAAAAGCATCTTTGGCAGCCAAGTGGAATTGTTTATGGTCTTAATGGCTGTTGTAAATATTTTCACATTTCTTAAAGTAATAAGGAACTATATTTGAAAGATTTTTTAACGGTTCATCATCAAAGCATACAAAAAATATGTATATTTTTTTATCTTGTTGTTCATAATTACTTAATAATATAGATCTATCCTAATCTGAAGAAAGCAATGTGCCCCTTTGCCCTATAAAAGCTTCGCACCTCTTTACTCATATTTATATCACCATCATGGAATAAGAAAATAATAAAAAAGCACTATGTTTACAAGTATTACATCATTGAAGACTTCTATCAAGCGCTGACACATTCTGCATTATAAAAATGTAACTGAGGAGAAAAAAAAAAAGATGAAATGCTTATCTCCTATGACATTAAAAGTCCTGTCTAAAGCTCCTAAGGGCTGCCAACATCCAACACCCTGTTCAGCCATTAAAGTCTACTAAAGTTTAAATTAGCTATCAAGTATTATGACTTACAAATATTGCATTTCTAGTATGTATCCAATAACAACACAGTTAGGATTTTTACCAATACGCACCCTCTGCCCAAGTTGACAGGAACTGCCAAAATCAACAATCTTGATGGCGCTTCGTTTGGGGTTACAGAGCAGGATATTCTCAGGTTTTAGGTCACAGTGAATGATACTAAGCTCAGGAGTCGCCAGAAAAAGCAGTGCAGTGCACATCTGCTGTGCAAATTTTCTTGTCAGGTTCAATGAGACACCTCTGAAGTTGGTGTTCCGCAACAAATCATAGAGATTGTAGGACAGCATTTCGAAGACTAAGCAGAGATGGTTTCGGAACATGAAGTGGCGCTTCAAATGCACTTTAAAAAGAACAACAAATAATTAACACGTGCTGTGTGATTAGATATTACATACAAATTATAAGAATGCTAAATTGTGCTGACCTGCGAGTAAGATAATGTTGTTAAATTTGTTACTTGATCTACAGTTATTTAATTACATATTGAAAATAATCCATGTTTCTGCTATGCCTATGTTTGGTTGGCTTTCATTCCTACAGCTGAAGCATCATCAGGTGTAACTCACCAAAGCTATATTAACAAAACGTGGTTTTAAAAGGTAGAAGAGGGATTTTAAAAAATAAATAAAAAGGCCAAAACAATTTAAAACATACCACAACATTACTGCAATTTGTATATCATTACTTCAATAAATTAATTTTATTAATACAATTAATCATTATCCCAACGACATTAAACTAAATCAGGCATAATCTCAAATTCTGAAAGCAACAAACCCAATCCAAATCTAATCAATTCGTTTCATGAAAGTCATCTGTTTAGAGGGAAGCAGGGTTTACCAGGTTTTTAAGCATTCAGGTTGGTTGCCAAAAAAGGAAAAAAATGGTACATGAAAAAAATATTTCAGCTCTCAGATAAATAGCAGTTCAGTCCACTCACTGTCATAACAAAATCTTGAACCAAATATTAGCACTATCAGAATTCAGACTTGCAGTTAAGGTCATTATTTGATGTCCTACAGAATTTTATATTACTATTATATGCCAGTTCTTCATGCATCTACTACCATTTACCTTTAACAATACCATCTGCTTCTATCTCACAGAATCACAAGGGTTAGAAGGGACTTCAAGAGATCGAGTCCAAACCCCTGCTAAAGCAGGTTCCCTACAACGGGTCACACAGGCAGGCACCCAGACAAGTGTTGAATATCTCCATGGAAGGCAACTCCACAACCTCTTTGGGCAACCTGTTCCAGTGTTCTATCACCCTTCTGCATGTCAGTAGAGAACTTCCTATGTTCAAGTTTTAGGTCACAGCTCCTTTTCCTATCACTACACATCACCATGAAGAGCCTGGCCTCATCCTTTTGCTTCACATCTCCCTTTAGGTATTCATAAACATTAATCAGATCCTGATGCCAATTCCTGCAGTACTGTATTATCTAGATCTTTTGTACTTTCTTATCTTTAACATATTTTCAATAACCTCTCACCTTAAAGGCACATTATCTTTCCAGGTCCTTGTGGTCTTTCCTTCACCTTAATCCAGTCCCTACGTACCCAAACAAAGCTTGCTGAACCTGCCAAATTGGCAAGAAAACCACCTGCTCCAATTAATTTGTAATTACCAGCATGTTACTTGGCCAGCTATACTATATGCAACTGCTACATATCTCAAATAGCCCAGATAAGTGATCAACTGCCAGACCTTTCCTGGAATGGAGACATTTCACTTCAATGTTTCTCCTCTCCTCTGCCACTACAGAACTTAAAGCATTCCTATACCTGCATCAGATTTGAAGGAAACCCAGCATACGGTTTGAAGCTACTAGAGGAGACATGGCGGAATTACAAGCAGTTAGATCTTATATCATTAAAAATCAGGTTGAAAGTGTACATCTACAGTTGTCTTTAATCACATTCCTTCTAAAATCAACATTTTACGCCAGTCAGTACCCTGTAATATTCACAGTGTTTTCAGCCTTATCCAACCACTGTGTCAAGCTGAGAGTCTATGGAAGGGTGAACCGTCCTTATTCTATAGGCAACTTATTATAAAATGAATGCTTCAGTAAGTCGTGTTGAAAAAAATAGGTTTAAAAGATTTTGTTCCTATATTTACAAGTACTTTACAGTGTAGCATCAAGAGATCTCAGTTTTCACAACACATGTAATACAAGGTATGCATTCAAAACATGATATATTTGGTGTTAACATTTATTAAATACTGTCGTAAAGAAAAATGAGAACTATTCAGATACACCTTAACAGATTCAGAAACCAACTTGATACAAGCCTAAAACTACTGAAACCATTTGTGTCTGCCTAAGTAAAATCTGTATGTTCAAAATTATCAAAACTTCCTTTTTTTTCCTTTGCTTAAAAAATACTTTATATTAAACCATACATTGTTATGCCATACAGTGAGATTATGTGAAGCTTTGGTCAATCTCATGTGGTATTACAGACTTTCTATAAAAATAAAATTTCAAGAGCTTATTTGGTGATGGCAATAGAGTTTTTATTTGCTCTATATTCATGTGAAACTGGTCTTTCTTTTTCTTGAAGCACCTTTTTGACGTAGGAAGGTATACAGTTTAGATTTTCTTTCATATAAGCATGTGCCTAATAAATTTAAAAGACCATCAAAAATTTAAAGCTGCATACAGAAATAGTACTATGAAGGTAGTAGTCTATAAAATATTAAAATGTAACTGAATAGCCATTAGATAATTTAACATCCATGTGTACTAACATTATTTCAAAAATTTCTTTCTGAACTACAGAAATAAATATTAGCAATATTAGTACAGTCATTAGTATTTCATCCTTTATCTTTGTAGAAGCTATTTTTAAAATGTTTCATTTTCTTCAATTATTCTTTCTCACAGTTCTCCATTTGGTCTTACAACATGCTTTCTTTCCATCATATTTTTGCCAAATACTTCACTCCAGAGGACAGGATATAATAAACTTATTACTCAAGCTGACTTAATTTCATCCTTGCTATAAAGTTCAAGTACCAAGTTAACAACAGCTTCAGGGAACAGCATGCCAATCTACAGGAAGTCAGAGTTATAAGCCTTGGAAACATTTTCTGAGACCTCAATTGGTAAGCCAAAACATTTACAAAAATTTTATCTCAATTTTTCTAAACAAGATGTTAAGCTCTTTAAAACATGCAAAAATATAAAAAATAATTATCAAGGTAGCCATAGAACTACTGTATGACACTGCTTCACATTAAACACACATCCTTCCATCCATGAAGATTCCCAGATTACTTAAAGCAGACTACAGTAGTGGGAAACATGCAAACTATTACAGTTCTTGTAAAAAAGCTGATCCATAGGAACTTAAGTGTCCAGATCATTAAAAAAAATTCCAAAGAAGGTCTGAATGTTACAGAATAAATAGCAAGTAGGTTATCCCAAAGCATTTCATATATTTTTCTTCTGAATCTGGTCCTACTGTAAAGTGACCCCTTGTTTATGCAAAGTAATTTACACTGAACACTATTATTAAAAGTTGGATTATTTTTTCACTTTGTTAGCATCAAAAACATTAGTTGCAGCATCTTACGCTATATGGCAAGAAATAAAATATTCATACTTTGATTAAATAAATATTAAGAAAACTATTTAAATACCTATATAGTATTTCATCTCAGTGTCATGTTTGTTCATAAGCTCAAGCAGTCGCACTTCAATCTGGGCTTGGTTTAAGAAAGCTTTCTTGTTTTTTATTATTTTGATAGCCACCCACTCCTGTTCCACTCGATCATAAGCTTTTACAACCTGAAAGACAAAAGCCAAATACATAAGACTAATCTCACAACTGGAGTTTTCAAAATTCAGTCAAAAACAGGATCAAGAGCTGAATTTCAAAAAAAGTAGCTATAATATGTCAAATGGTATGTATATAATCATTCACATGAATTAGAGGTTGTACAGCAAATAGATATATTTATCACCTGTCCAAAGGATCCTTTGCCTATTAAAGAGTCAATTTCATAACGATCCATCCACTTCTCCCCATTTTTTACAATATAGTCATAGTTGTCATCATCATAGCCATCATTGTAAACTTTTCGCTCCTTCTTGTGACTGGAATCATCTCCTTGGCCCTGTTGATGCCGCCGTTTTTTTTTTGCATAGTAAACCTAAAGTAAGTAATGAAAAGAATACTGCTTAAGAGAGCACCTTTTATAACATCTGTTCATAGAAATAGCTTTCATAATCACCATGTACCTCACTCACCCTGTGATTTTGAAACAAGACTTGGTATGCTGACAAAACTAATACAATTCTCTACATACATTCATATAGGCCTATAAGATGAGCTAGAAGAATGTTTGTGCTACTCTATTTCTTTATCAAACATCAGAAAAACCGAAAGTTTCTTTACAAAATAATAGAAAATCATATCCAGGATAAAAAAAGAAAAAAAAAGTTATTGGCTGGACTGCAAGGATGACTGTGACATCAGTGATCTCAAGTAAGCTGAGACCAACAGAGAGGAACCTTCATTTTTCTCATCTCTTCAGAAGTCTTGTAAAACTTAAATGTTCAAGGAATAATCAGAAAGAAAAGAAAATAACAGTATTTCCTTGAGATGAATTTCTAATATTTTTGTAAAGATTTAATATCTGTTAGGCGTGTTTTCAGAACTTGTTAAGGAGCCAGGCTTAGAAACGCAGGTATCCAAATACTTAATTATCCTAGAAAATATATAGCTATCTAGAGCCAACTTTATTTCAAAAATTTTAGCAAAAATAAATCTTTTCTGGCAGAGAAAGAAATTAAAAACTGATATTACTCAAGGGGGAAATAATAGGCTGGATTCTCTCTTTTTGTTCTACTCCACATACAGGAACAAACTGGTTTTTGGGGGGCATGACACAACAGGGTATTAATATACTTCTGTTAGTTGTAGTCATTCCAGATTTAATAAAAATAATTTACAAACAAAGAACTTCACTCTGCAAGACAAATCCAAAGTAACACCAGTAGAGAACATGGTATGATTCACAGAAAACACACTTAATAACACATTTCAAACAAAAACTTCCTGTCAATATGCATTACAAAGATAGCTGGATGCATTACCTCATTAATATGCTTGTATGTTTTAATCAAATCTACGGAGAGTTTCCTCAAAGGAGCAGAAGCTGGATCACGGAAAGTTTGGGGCATCCGCCTCTGTAACATGACAATATTAGATATATTAGAAAAAAAAGGACTTCAATTATATATAATCGCTCCATCAAATCAAGGTATTCCCCACAGAAGTGAGCTATTTCAATGTGACATCATCTTTAAGCTGACATACACACAAAGAAAAACAAATACAGGAATCAAAGAAAATAACATTTAGTCCAGTTACTTTGTAATGTATTTCCTAATAAATCAGTCAATCAATAAATATCCAAATAAACATCCTTGCTAAGTGCGCCTAACTGGCTTAATCCCTAAAAACAATCTTTTATATAAAAACAAAGCTCATTCGATTACACAGATTAAAGCTGACATTACAGCTCTACCTTCATGGTATATATAGGAACTGTATTCAATGTTTAGCTGCATTCAAATCACAAATGGAAGTTAGTAACTGTTGAAGAACTGTGGCAATTTGCCATATTAAAAATACGTTACATTCCAAATCAAGAAACTCAGGTTTACTATGTTGTGCAATATCAAGTTTAAAAAACAGAATATAAACCCAAAGAAATCTAAAATGTGCCCATGGAAACTGTACCAACTTTTGAAGTTTAAAAACATCCCAGAAAAGATGAGTACACTGCTCAGTTGTGTTTCCTAACACCAATTACTTCTCTAACACGAACACCTTCAACAGCAGGGTATTTTTTGGTATTGGTTTCTTAAAGCAGTAAGACTTCTGTCTGACATACTTATTTGTGTGGCTGTTTTTTTCCTTGCAGATATGCTCCATACAGCTTCTGCATCTACCACTCAACTGCCATTGCTCCTTGGGATTTGTTTGAGGTCTCTGAAGATAAAGTTCCTGAAAGGATTAAGTTCCAAGTGGTAAGCTAGAGGTGATTAACATCACCAGATAAAACCACAGCGTGTTGGCTGTGGGGCTGGAAGACAGACTGAGGAGTTTAGCTAGTGTGACTGGTCCTAAAGCTTACCTTTCCCCATTTCCTCTCTCCTCAATGACAAGAAACCCTACAGCAAATTCAATCATCCAGAGAAAAGCTTGTTCAATATGTTAAAACTCCTTTCACTTCCTTATTCAGTGCTAAGAGGGCCACCACACTCAGCTGTACAATTCTCATCTCACATCATCTCATCTCACACCAGCAAATACGCTCAGGCTCATAACTCCCTTCACTTCCAGTTGCTTAATCTCATCTGCTGCCTCCTATTACAGCTGAACTCATATCCACCCTCCTGCAGAGATTTGCAAAGAGCACAAGCCATCAACAAAATAATGAAACTGGTTAATATGTAAGTATTGCTTAACTAATAAAAGAACTGGAAAAGCATAATCACTTCTCTTTCTTTTGCAGTATTACTTACGACTGTGGCAGTACAAATAGCTCTTTCCCCCCACCCCACCCCTCGATGACCAAGTAAAATTTTTTAAGTTAAATAAATTAAAAATATAATTAACCTCAAAAAGTTCTCACCAACAGGAGCAACAAGGAGAGTTTGAAAAGCTGAAATTTTTGGATATCTGAAATTGGATCTGAACCCAGGCACCCAAACAACCACACTAGAAAAGGTAGCTCACACTCTACTGTGGACAAGCAGCCACAGAAATAACTCACAAAAACAAGAGACAGAGAGAAATCTTTTGATTTAGAAAACCTGTGAATGAGATAGAGAGAGTGCAAAAAAAGCCAAGAAGCTGCCAGTAACCTCCCTGCATCAGTGTAAGACCAGGACTCCCAACTGCTACAGAATCAGTGGAACCTGAACTGCAATTCAAAGCTCTGGTGCACACCACTCAGAATACATCTACATAACATTTCTACACCCATGCTACTGGTTTTAAGCCCTTCGGATTAGAGACACTTTCTCAAAGACAATGTAAAAAACTTAAACTTCCCCCAAGAATTTTAACCCAAGTCACATTCTAAATGTTTACTCTATCATTCACTTTTTGATATGCTCCCTACCATCAATTTCCTTTCAGCACATATATCAAACTAATTTCCCCGTAATTCCTTCTTACTACAAGCACATGACCATTCTGTAAATATCAGGAAGGTGTTTTAAAGTTTTCTGAACAAATACTTTGACATTTCCACAACATTTTTGTTTCTTCCCCTCATCTGTCAAACAGATGTTAATCATTAAACAAATCACATCTCAGTCTGACCATTTTTGGTACCTACAGCCTCAGTGCTAAAAACCTAAACAACACCTAGTCCTAATCACAACCAACTCTGTTAAAGGCATTTCAAATGCAAGAGTTCTCTATAATTTCTGAATTTGAATTTAAGAGATGATTGGAACATGGGAATATGGGTAGACTTGCCAGTAAAAGAAACTGGCACACAAATACTTGCAGAGACTTCTGTCTGACCTAGGTTGATACGACCAGTCTCTGTTATTGCAGGTCACATTTTGAGGGGATAGCTTAAGTACAGAAGAACTCAGTAGTTCAGATTAACTATTCAGACATCAGATTGCTCTGATGTGGAAAGGGAATTTGTAGGATAAGCGTTCATGTTTATTTTCTAATTTAGAAATCAAATTCCCTCTCTTAAAAAGAAATTCTAAATTCAACACCAAAATAAAAGCTTGGAGCTTTCCTTCTTACACTGAAAAATTTGTAACATTCCCTTCTTCTTTTACAAAGATTCTTCTTCAGACTCTTGCTCCCTTCTTTTCTGATAATGGAAGATTATGGAACAAAGTGGTCATTATTCAATTTGCATAGTAACCCAACTACATTTTTTTATCATCAAGGTAATACCAATTTCCCTCTTGGCTTTGAAGAACTTCCAATGACATAAAATAAAAAAACAACAACCCAGTTTTGCAAACACCAGTCTCTATCTGGTGGTCAGACAGCAACACTGCAACCTCAGATCTTCCTAAAGATTAAATCAAAAGGTATCTCAAGATTAAGAGACAAGAAATTATTTTCATTACAGTTTGCATGTCAGTACAGGCCCAACACATGCTCACTGGTCTACTCTGATGTCTTCATAGCATCAGCACCGCTACCTGGGATGACAGTATAATAAAAATTAAACTGCAAGTAAGGAACTGACAGGAACTGAACTGCATAGGAAGTTCTGCACAAATGTGCATGGGAACTTCTTCACAGTGCAGTGACGAAGCACTGGCACAGGCTGCACAGAGAGGTGGTGGAGTCTCCTTCTCTGGACATGTTCAAGACCAGCCTGGACGCCTACCTGTGCCACCTGGGCTAGGGAGCTGCTTTGGCAGGGGGTTGGACTTGATCTCTGGAGGTCCCTTCCAACCCCTACAATTCTGAGATTCTGTGAAATTCAATTTTATTTTATTTTTTTAACTCTTGAGAAGCAACTTGTAACTAGTCTAAACAAAGAAGAATCAAACATACATAAACAAAAAAAAAAAGGCAGCCAAGAATCCTATTTATGTGTATTTACCCTATTTAAGATAAATCATGTTTTAAAGAAACTGCAACTAACTCAGACATATTATTTTAACTAGCATAGCATTTGAGGCTTGCTTCATGAATGAAAGGACAGATCACTTGCGTTCTCCCTATGTAATTTCTCTCCTTTCAGACATAGGTTTTACTATCCAATAACATATGGCACTGTTCTTTTCAAAATGCATGTAAATTTTGATTAAGGGAAATTATGAGTAGGTATCTGTGTTCTGTTAATTGAATGAGAAAAAGGGAGGGATTGTTGTTGCCGATCAAATAAGATTCATTTCATGACCAAAAGAAATTATAAAGATTTTATACTATTTATAGTATAAAATGAAGTATTGCAATAGGAATTCTTGTTAAAAGCTACGATCTACGTATTAAAGAACTGAACAGTCTTGTCTGAAGATGTGAAAACTTCTAAGTTCTTATACTAGCAACAGGCTACACTGAACTTTCAAGGTTACTCAGCTGACTGTTGAGACAGAACAGTGAAATATTACTGCTTGTTTCTGTTAAAGGAGAAAGGTCCCAAAGATCTCATCTTTTCTATTCACTCCAGGCCACATTCTCACTGCGTTCCTGAAGTGGGCTCTGGCACTTGTCAGAGAGGTAAGACCACACAACCCCATCCTGCCAGCAGGCCCAACTCTCAGTGAATGACTGAGTGAGAATAAACCTCTACCATCCAGCAATTTTGGAAAAACAAGAGCCTTAAGCCTGACAACCAGGGGAAAAAAAAGAGGGGGAGCACTGAAGTTCTTAACCGTAATTTAAAACCTTGTAAATAAATGGAAAACCAAAGCAGACTGGTTGGCTTTGAAGTACTGTCCTGTTATTTGCTCCTTGACAATGATGAGATGAGTAAGTTTTGGCCACCAAAACCATTAGGCAACAGGTGTAAGAAATGTTACGCTTAAAATATTTACATTATCTTAACTAAATGTAATTTATATAACTTTACTGCCATTACTGTTTTCTAACCTCTAATTGTGAATGATTCATAAAATACCAGAATACAATCTGCAAGCCATTACAAATCAAAACACAACCAGGACGGGAGAGGGGAAATAAAAACAATGAATTAACATTGAAGGCCTTGTTTTCTCACTATTTGGCTACAAATGAAAATCATCATGGGAACTTGAACAAGATAATACTCCTCCAAAAAAAAAGAGTCAGTCCTCAGAAAAGAGACAGACAAAAAAAATTGAAAAAAAAATCAACATAAGGGAGAACATTTTTGCTATTCATCAAAGTGACACTGTTTACAGAAAGCGTGCTGTTGTAAATGTTAGAAGTTAAGAGCTCCTTTAAGCAACTGACAAGCAGTATCCTTATGTATCTAGCAGCAGCCTGACATTTATTTCATCATAGAATCATTAAGGTTGGAAAAGTTCTATAAGATCACCTAGTCCAACAGTTGACTCATCCCCACCATGCCTACTGACCACATCCCTCAGTGCCACATTCACATGGTTCTTGAACACCTCCAGGGACAGTGACTGCACCACCTCCCTGGGCAGCCTGTGCCAAGACCTCACCACTACTTTTGAGAAGGAATTTTTCCTAATATCCAACCTGAACCTCCCCTGGTAAACTTCAGGCCATTCCCTCTCATCTTATCATGGTTACCTGGGAGAACTGACAAACCCCATCTTGCTACAGCCTCCTTTCAGGTGGTTGTAGAAAGTGATGAGGTCTCCCCTGAGCCTCCTCTTCTTCAGACTGAACAACTCCAGTTCCCTCAGCTGCTGTGCACCCCAGTGACAGCACTCCCAACACCAGGCAGGGCAAAGGGAAGAGCTGGTGGCATTTTTGCCTCTCTCTCCCTTGGGGACACAGAGTTTGAGCCTTTGCTTACAATAAACAGGACATCCAGTCTGCTTGGCTAAATTTAAAGTGTTGGAGGCTTCTTGACTTTCTTCTTTCCCCTTATCCCTTTCAAATACTTCCTCAGTGAGGTCACATACTTTATTTAAACACAGAATATTAAATGAGCAAGGCAGAGAAAACATGAGTTTTTCTAATATTTTTACAGCAACACAACGTAAAAGTTTTTTCCCTCTTAATGTGAGGGAAACACGGTTTTATAGACTTCAAGAGGCAGCGGAGTGCTCAGCTTGGACAGCAGCCACCAGCTCGGAGCACTGGATGTGGAAGCAACCAGAACGATATGTCTCGGCAGCCCTCGTCCCACGCACATCCAGGGGAGGTGTGAGGCACTCTGTGCTCCCGTTCTGCCCATGCAGGTACTGAAATCTCCATGGGTGCCCAGCAGGAGGCAGCTGCAATGAATTCAAGCAGAGCCCCTTGTCCCCAGAGGGAGCAGAACACCTCTCCCCTCTGCAACTCTTTTCCCCAGGATGAATAGGAGGCTTTTCACTCCCTGTGTAACTCAAGAAGTGGACTATACACAGGAAAAGACAGTGTTCAGGCTTTGCCAAAGTGGAGAGACCCGATCAGACCTGATTCTTGGTTTAATAAAATCTCACCACTTTGGAACTGCATTGGAAGTTGATCCAACAATCTTCATTTTTCAGGGCTGTTTGTCTGAAGGACTTTGGTTTGAACTCCAGCTCTAGCTGGGTGGAAAATAAGCCATGTTTCATTGTGCCTAGAGAGAATATCATATATTATCCATTTATTTTCTATTTTAATATCTCCTCACTCTATAAAATGTCAGGATCACAAAAACTGAGACTTCATCACCGTAGGTTTTATTTCCAAGCCAGTCATTTTCGTCTGTACTAGAGCAACATACTCTACTTAGAAAGCTCAGCAATTGTAGCAATGAAGTATCCACCCTTTTTAACATTTGTGTTCTTGATTTCTTCAATTCAAGGTTCTCTAGGAAACCCTGTAAATCATTTCACACATTTTTAATTAGTAAGAATACAGTTTATCCAAAGCATGAAATATTTAGAAGATCTGAGGGAAGACATTCCTAGCAAAAAACTGTTCCCAGCCTAAGCAGTTCCCGGCTGTGCAGTGCCCCACTCTATCCAGCAGATGGTGGCTGGAGCTCGGGAAAGAATTTTGCCCGGCGCTCAGCCTGGCCAGCAGCAGCACCGGCCCTATGAGACTCCTGCTTCCCTTACGATGGAGCTGCAGCACTAGGCTAGTCTCGGCACATTCTCAGGAGCAAAAGGTCTGGCAGCTCCTGTTCATCCCTGTCATGTGTACCCAAATGGACTGCACTGGATGAAACTGGTAGCACCAAAAGAAGACCCAAGTGTCTGATGTGCTGACGGCCACTGTTGCATTAGGAAGTTCTGGGAAAGGGAAGTTGACACCTAACTTCTTGTCTGTCCCAGGTGGATGCAAGACAGTATTAAAAGGACGTACCCTTTACCAATTATGCTTCCTGCATCTAACAGAAGTCACCCTTTCCTTCTTCTGCTTTCATTTATGGACACTAAATGTATCTACTAAGTCCACTACAATAGAGATTCAACCCCTTCCTTAGTTATCACAGAGTAATCTTCACGCACACTTGCTGCCCAAGTTAAAAGCCATGATCTCCTTAAGCAGATTTACTAAAAAAACACAGGTGTATGCTAACTTATGAAACACAGTAGAGCTTACCATCACTGAAAAGTTAGTTAGTTACAGGCTTTAGTAGCAGGCACGTACTTAACAAAAAGAAGAACTAAGGGCTGATGGTGAGATTCTACAGAGAAACAAAACAACCACAGGAAGATGGTTCAGTGATCTCCACAAGAGTTTTTCTGAATCGACATATACAGGGCAGAACTGTTTTTATCAAGGACAGAGAGAAACAATTTGCAGCACATTCAAGGCAATACCTTCAGTAAAATAGCATTCCTATAGAAATGCCATAAAGAAAGAATCTGCAAGATGTATGTATCAAGCAGACATGAAAACCTAGACAGTATGCAGATTTCATTCTGTACAAATGGCAAGATGATAGTGGTGTCCACAGCGAGGGAGAAATGGAACTGCACAAAAACTTCACCAATGGAGGGCCATGGTTTGTATAGAAAGATATATTATAGAAAGAATAAAAGTCAGGTTTTAATCACGATGAACTAGAACTGACAGTTAGACATCTACAAAAGTGCTACAAGAAAAAAAGGAACGAGAATTTTGCTCACACAGAGACAAGGTGTAGAGCAGATGATCTGAGTCACTAGCATAAAGATGTTAGCTGAATTTGGTTCTGCAGATGAGATTAAGCAGAATACCACGCAAAAGCAAAAAGACAGTTAGGCTTCCCAGTACGCCAACAGAGAACCTTCATACCAACCTGGAAGCTGATAATTCAAACTCATTCTGTGAAATTTTGATGGAGAAGTACAAAAACTCAAAGGAGGAAAGAACCATAAGAAAACAAGAAGGCAGAAGTCTTCAAAAAGTTGCCCACAGTTTAAGTCAACAGAACTAAAAGCTGCTAAGATAAACAATTAACAATTCAGTGCTGCCTAAGCGAAGAACTCTGAAGACTTCAGCTATGCCATTACAGTAAAATAGGAAGCCTCAAGCTACCATGCGTAAGAAATAAATAAATAACTTCATTCTAAAATGATACTGATGTTACAAAAACAGGAGGTGGCCAGTTGGTACTGCAAACCTCTCAGAACCAACCAAAACTTTTTCTCTGTATTCATACAGTCCTCCTGGTAGGCTACATTCTTTGGTCAACAATTCTTGACTACTACTCTGAAAGCTATTCTTCAGATTTCTATTATTCAACTACCATTTAAAAACCACTGCCACCACAAATGGCAAGAGATGGTGATACAGCCTAAACTTTCTTGATTTTGTTTCCTTTTTTAGGATAAAAACAACTAAGTGCTAATATGCACTAAAGCTCATAGATGTGAGGCCAGATTATAATACTTAAGTAAGCACCCTGGAAAGGTTTAAGGAACATGAAAAAAATTTCTTAATTGGCAGACTGGTTCACTAAGTTCATTGTGGAGGTTTTGGCCTTTAGCCTAAAAAAAAGTCTCATAAAATATTTTTGCAGATTTCTTCAGATAATGCTATTTTATATGATCAGATTTACTCTTCCTATTGGATGGCTTACATGAAAATAAAAACATTATTTGCAAGTTCCATTCACTTCACCATTTTTCACAGAGCCTTCATCAATACAAATCTCCAAATCTTAGTACCAAATATCCTGGCACTTCGTTTTAATATTCTCATTTTCCCTGATCTTTTTCTGCATAAGCTCCTTCTGACAGAGAAATACCAATAGAGCATCGCTTGGTGGTACCATGGATTTTCTACTGAAGATAGGTAAGAGCAGACCTAATCCTGGTAGCAGCAAAAGACTTCAGTCTCCACTTTCTTTAAATGAAACATGCCTCATTAGACTGCACCAAATTTCAAAGCTATGATTTAAAAGACTTCAGGATTTTAATACTTTGAAACTCATCTGTGTTGAAGTCTTGACCAGTAGGTTGTGTCTCTTATGGAAAGCAACAGATCTGTCTTTTACACAGGAAGATAGTGCCAGTTTTTGCGGATACCATTTGTGGGTACTGCTACTGCTATTAGCTAGCAAGCCACTTTGGAAGTACTAGCAGTGCAAAGGTGGTAAAGAAGAAACAACGACCATAACAGCTCAAAAGCATCTACAGACATTACTCCTAACTGATCCACTTTAACTGATAGTAGTAAAACCCCAGTGATAGAATAGCTTTCCATTTATAAAAAGTTTGCCTTTTCTAATATTGTTTTGTACAAACCTGTATATTCCGAATGTAATAGCTGGCAACTCTGCATCAAAGCACTTGTCATTAAAACAAACACATTCTAACACTGAACAGCGTTGGGGGAAAAAAAGAACAACAAAACAACTATCAGACTCTCTCCAAGTCAACTTGGATGATCTTGCTCTCCTCTCTCATCTCAAAAATGTCAGAAGTAGAATAATCACAGTAAGTGTGTATCAGATATTTGAAAACAACTTCCAGAAACACATCTGTCCACTCACCCTTGGACCATTAGCCCTGATCCTGAATTTACACATCTGAAAGGTACTTGGTTATTTCAGATGTAGACATTCTCTTTCTTGTTATCACATACCTGGTTTGTTAGAGGTTGCTGAATCCGGTCAGTGTATGATGAGGCAGAAACCTGTTGGTCATTTATGTTCTGCTGCCGACGATCACTGTACTGCTGATGCGAATGGGACATCTGTCCAGCCATCTGCAGGCCAGCAGCATGGAATGAAAACGATGGTGCAAGCCGAACAGATGAAGGTTTGCATGCTGAAGTCTCTCCTCCTAGAAAGACAATGCAAGTTTTTAATGCAAAGTTAATGGCTTTAAATTATTTTCCAGAGTTAGTCTCCACCTCTAAGCATACAGAGTATATGAAAAAGTAATAGTTTAACCACTTTAATATACCTAAGTTTTCATTCACAATCAACCCAAAAATCATTCTCATATAAACACTACCTAGCTGAAGAACCTCCTTCTGTTTCAGTTGTAACATCATTAATCATTTATTCATATTTATCCTTATCATCTCCTTTCTGATATCTTTAATCTGTATGTACTAACTCAACTGGAATTTGACAAGGGTTATTTTCAAACATACAAATCTTGAGTGCGGATGTCCAACAAAGATGAAAAAACATTCAGGTTCTGCCTTTTAAGGCTGTTAACAGCAACTTTTTGAACTGATCACACTGAAGGAACAACTTGTGCCCAGCTTCACCTGTTCATCTTCTGTGGTCTCAGCGGCTACGGTTACCTACTAATTGTTTGCTCACTAACCTACATTTTGAACTTTCAGTGCTTCATCTCAGCTTACTGACTCCAACTGTTGAGTTTCATGGAACTAGAGGCAGCAAGTAGGTAACTTCAACTGATTCCTTTTGGGAAGGTGCAATCAGATTGCAATAAGACAGCACAAAGCAAGAGACAAACAAAACGCCTGGCGTCAAGTCGCAGGAGAAAGGCAAACTGCATGGCTCAAGTATTGTATCACAGAGCACACTTAAAAATGCCAAATCCCACAGGTGTAGAAATTGCCTCCAACTGGGATGGCTCCAACATCTCTCAACCATTATTTCAGTTATGTCAGGTCACATTTAATTGATTCATAGTCTTCTTTTATCTTTACTGCTCTCTAACAGCAGAGGACAAATCACAAGTACAATTTGGTCTTCTTTGTTAATGAAAGTTCAGGTGTTACATGCAGAACATGCTATCCCTTTGCTTTTTGCTGACTACGCCAGAGGGGAAAAATTATCTAAAAGGATGCCATGCTGGTACAACATAAGAGAGAGCATGATGGGACAAGCAGACAGGCATACTGAAACCACTAGTGTCACTGAAAGATTGAGTAGAAATAAAAACTAAAATGTAGAAGCGTAATTATTGGTAAGGATTACATTTAGAGGTGAAATGTGAGATAAGCAAACTACTTAACCAGCAAGGGAAATCTCCATTTCATTTACAAACAAAAATTTGCAAGAAAATATAATCAGTAGAAAACAGAAGGTGAACATCTCACATTAATTTGACTTTCATTTGCCACTTGTTCTAGTTCAGAAAAGAATAAAATACTTAAAATGATAGCCCATCGTTGACTTGGCAACTAGTAGGGGAGTAGAAGAACTACATGGGATGGAATCAACCATTATTTTAAACAAAGATCATTTTTATCATGAAAGCTTCACAATGTTCAATTACGCCACATGCAAGGTCCTGCACCTGAACTGAGGTCACCCCAAGCACAAACACAGGCTGACAAATCAATGGATTTAAAGCAGCTCTTGGGAAGGAGGACCTGGGGGGGAGCGTTGGTTGATGAGAAGCTCAACACGACCCAGCAGCGTGTGACTGCAGCCAGGAAAGACAACTATATCCTAGGCTGCATCAGAAGAAGCACAGTTAGCAGGTTGAAGAAGGTGAATGTCCCTCTCTATACCACTTTCATGAGGTCCCACTTGGAAGAGCTACAGTAAGTTCTGTATTTTATTTTTCCCTCTACCCAAGACCAGTTCCACAACAACATACTAGATACCTAGCAAAGGAGATAACTACATAAATGCTATTTAAAAAAAAAAATAAATAAATTCTGCCCTTTCACATTCCCCCCCCCAAAAAGCAGAAAGTTCACATATACATACAAATAAAAATAATAATAAAAATTAAAAAAAATTAACAAAAACAGCATGGAGTTGTAATTTACACTCTGAATCCACAGTATATTTTGGCACACACAAAAGATCACATCAAATCTGAGAAAAAGTGAAGAATCCACTGAACACAGGTTTTTTGCTTTCTTCTTTGGAGTTTCATTCTGGGGGAGAGGGATCAAATCTGTTAATTCAAAAGCATCATCCCAGAAAGAAGAATTTCATGATCTATGAGAATTAGATTGGACTGTAGAATCACAAAGAAAGTTTCTCAAAGAAACAGTTCAACAAAGTACTCATTCAATGTAATTATTTTTTTTTTTTGGACATTCAATGTCTACCATGCAGTTACCTATTTGCTTGAGGTAAGCTATACACAAACAATGACATCAGTATATTCCAAGCAAAAAGTTTCCTGTTGTAGACAATTTTATATGCCACTGTTCTTTGTTAGAAATGTAGATCAATTCTTCAGAGCAACACTGAAATACAAGAGCTTCCCTACAGTCTGATGAATGGAAGTCTGGTAGACAAGTAGACAGGTGGAAACTGGCTAGTTAGTATGGTGTGTTCTTATGCCAGAGGGAGAGGCATTTTCACAGTCCCTGTCAATATGATGGTGTTCAACTGCAATAAACAAGAATCATTTGGGTCGAAAGTTGAAGAACTGTGGCTCCAAAACATCAGTAGCCAATTAATTTCTCTCTTCACAATTTCTAACTGTCACTAAAATGGAATCCTAGCTATCAGCAAAAAAACACGTTCAGGATATGACCCTTGATGAAACACCTGACATCATCTGATTTAAGAGTTTGTTCCAGACATTTACAAAATTAACCAATCTATTGACACGCTGAGGGTACTAGATTTCAAAGGAGTTTATGCACCTCACATACAAACTACGGGATACAAATAGGTAAAGAGCAAGGTCTACTCAATCATCAGTTCTCCTTTCCAACCACTACCCTGAAATGGTTACACTTCAGTATGCAACTTGTGAAGGAAACAAAGTGACAAGAATACAAAAAGCAGGCCAAGACCTTCAAGTAATTAAATACTTACAGTGAAGATACTGAAGATCCGCAGTGTGTAGAACTATCTTAAGAACTGGTTTTTAACTAATGCGTTAGGTCAGAGAATGGCAAAAAAAATTACAGAGTTGAAAAGTCAAAATATTTAGTTTGCCTATGACATGACTAGATCAGAACTTCTTATGACAATAAGGTCCAACTACAGCATGCATCCCTCATTTCAGCCTGGAGTGTATATTTCCTATGGTCGTGAATGTAACAGCTCTTTGAAGTGAAGCTGTTCTGAATACCCTATTTCATCACTGATGTTCCATATAACATAACATAAAGTAAAAGTAAATAATGAGAGCGTCTTTTTGTCTTTTTTCAAATTTACTGTCTCTGGAAAGTCAAAAGAGAGACAGAAGTGAGCATTAGGAAAACGCAAAACCAGTGTGGAAACAACCCACTGTAATGATAACCATTAGAAAACAGTTAAAAGGGGCTAGACAGCACAAATGTGATAACAGAGAAAACCTGAATTATGAACCTCAACTCAGAACTATCTGAAAATACAGATACTGCAGAAATGGACCTGCCTATCAGGTGGAAGAAGGTGAATTTCATTTCTTCAAAGTAATACTTCTGTGTGGTGGAAGAGGAATAAGTTCAAGAATACATTTCTTTATACAGTGAGGAACACAACCAAGAGGTGTACTACATTGCTGGTACTATCTTTTTAAAATAAAATAATGTTGAAACATTTGTCTATTGACTGTTGAGAGTTGCAGGAGGCTCTGTGTGCCACCCCAAGAGTGCTACACTGCCTCTGAAACAGAATACATCAAGTAGTTCAGTAAGTACTAAATTTAAATCAGACTTCCAAAAATTGTATATTTTGCTCTTTTAACTTTGATGTCTAAGAACAAGAAAACTTCAACCAACGTTTTCCCTATGGTTGGGTCATTGTGAGGTCTATTCTTTAGACAGACTGTCTGATATCTAACAGAACTGGAAGTTGTGACAGAGCCTTTCCCAAGGTCACTACTTGGGCTACACACAGAATGTATCAAGTATACTTTCTGCCTTGCCAAAAAAAAAAAAAAAAAAAAAAAAGCCCAGAGACTATATATCAATTCACACAATAATAAGAAGATATGTATATTCACAGTGTTTCATGTTTCTTTTCCAAATGTGGAGCGCGGTCAAACATAAACCCATAGGAAGCTCAACATTTAATGCTGAAAACAGTTACATACTAACTACAGTCAATTCTGGAATCCAAACATTTTAGAAGAGATGCCAAATAAGCACTATCAAAAAGGTCAAGAGGGCAATCCACACATATGCTGAGATTTGTTAGGTCTGGGAATAAGTTCATCCTTATCAAAAGATTATTTTTCCCATGTGCTTTCATGAACACCTGTATCCTCCTCTGACAGTTGCTGATAAATTACAAGAGAGGTTGTCCGAACAGCTGAGGAAAGCTAACAGCTTACTGACAAATTATAGATACCCTGACACCCCAACCCAGGTGCATAGTTACACCCTAACTCCAGCACATGTGGTGAAGAGAACAGAGCACCTCTCCCATGAGAAGAGGCTGAGAAAGCTGGGATTGTTCAGCCTGAAGAAGGTTCAGGAGGATCTCATCAGTGTCTATAAATACCTTAAGAGAGGTTGTTAAGCCTGGGGTAGCCAGGGTCTTTTAAAGTAGCATCCAGTGCCAGAACAAGAGGCAATAGGCAACAACTGGAACACAGGAGGCACTGTGTGATCATCAGGAAGCACTGCTGCGCTGCATGAGTGATGAAACTCCAGCAAAGGTTGCCCAGAGAGGCTGCAGAGTCTCCTCCTTGGAGATCTTCAAAAGCCGCCTGAACATGAGCCTGGGAAACCTGCTCACATCAGCATTCTATTTCATAGTCATAAAATTGCAGATGTCGTTTCCCAAGTGTGAGAATTTACCACTAACCTGTTTGCTATCTGGATAAACACTACCTTTAAAAAAATAGATAAAAAAAACAATTTCATAGCACCTAAATCTTCTGCTTTTGGCTCTTCCAGGTAGTGATTACTACTTCCACTAAATACTTCAGTTATTTCTTTTGAACCTCACTGTTCCAAGTTCCCCACCTCTCTGTTCAACTAAGCTTCAAGAAGAGGAAGAATTTCTTATTGTAACCAAAAAATAAAGACAGGTAAAGTATGCCGCAGAAATTATGCAGAACTAAATTGGAATCAGTAGAAATACTGCTTGGGTATGGGGGGTAGGTTCCTGGATTGTTGGGTCATCTGATTTTTGCAATACAAATCTTTTGAACATATTTCTCTGCAGAACTCAACCTATTTCATTGTCTCTTCTCTGTTCATAAGCATTTAAAGATCTTGACCTTCCTTATACCTCCTCTACCTTCTGCCCCATCCTCCCTTTCCCTGTTCTATCCCTGCTACCCACTATTTGGGTCATTCAGCAATGTGCTGAGGTATTCCATCTCGGTGATAAGTTCACAGCTGAATGAGAACATGCTAGAAAACACAAGAGAATAAAAGTGTGAACTGTATCATTCACCACAATCAGTAGTCTCATTTCCACATTCAGAGTTCAAGAGCTTGTGGGTCTATACCACAGACCAAACATGGCAGTTCTCAGTAGCGCATACAACTGGTTTACGCTTCAAAATCTGTTCATTTCCAATCCCTGCAGTGCCATCACATATTAAGGCCTCCATCCCCCCGTTATCTTTTTTCCAAGTGTCAAAAGAGCCATCCGTTTTCTCAAACAGAACACTGTATTAGTTTATTTATTTATTTATTGGGGATGGGGCAAAATTAATCCTATTGAAGAGCTCTGCTCAATCTTGTCCTTTAAAATCCATACTTGGGTAAATTTTCTACCAATAATCATTACTACCTCAGCCACCATTCAATGCACCTCTTAGAAACAAGTCTGAAAAAGGGAGAAGACTGACCTCTGCATTTCTTTGACAGCCAACCACCTCCGCATGGTTAGCACATCCTAAAAGAGGCAGCGACCAATTAGCAACAGACAAATCCCAGGATCTTGAGAACTCCCCGTTCCAATGAACCCCCACATTTAAGACATGTCAGACTACCTAGGTCCGCCAAAGCATAATAAATGTCAAGCACTTGGGATTTTGTAGTCTATATCAATCATTTTTAAGCAATAAGCAAATGCCAATCTGAACTCTAAGTGAACTACTGCTTTGCTGAAATGCTGTTCTGCCTATTGTCCTCATGCAGCACATTTAAAATGACCACATGAGAATTTGAGGGTACACAGATTTAACTCAGCTTGCTGTGGAATGAGGAAGGCTGTGAGAGAACCCAGTGAACAAAGGAAAATTACCTGCAGCAGCAACTGCAGAACAAACAACTCTGTTATAAATATCCTTCCTCTGGAGGAGCTATATTATTGTGGAGGAATTATATTATTAAGAATGGCACCTTCAGAAGCTATTCTACAATAACTATTCAGTCAACTTCCCTGTACAGAAATACTAAATGCTACCTTTGCTCAAAGCAAAATTAAGTCCTAAACTTAGAAGCAAGAACATTATCGAATCCTGTTCACAACGCACTCAGGCCAATTTTCTGGCTTGCACTCTTTCCTAATGGAGTATGCTCAGAGAAGACAAAGTGTTTAGGAGGGGACAAAAAATTACTTCTCGGTGCCATCTTTCCCAACAGCTTGCAGACCTTTGACAAGACATGTCTGCCACGTGCCTGGACATTTGGCAGAAGCAGCAAGAAAGAAAAGCCAGAAACAGCTTCATTAGTTGTTCTAAAGTGCCATGTCTGCCTTGGCTATCCTCTGTCCTGGATGATCTATGGCAGGAGGTGGATTCAAGAAGGAATTACATGCAAAAGCTCTGTTGCTTCTGCACATGTACTTTCACAGGACGCCAGCTCTACTCTGCTGTAGAAATGCTGTGGTTAAGACCTATGACTGGGAGAGACTTTGGTACACACCTCTACCCAACGACTTCAGAAGTCTGGTGCCACCAAACCAGGACTACGTTCACAATGCTCTCTGAAACCTCCCACAATAAGGAAAGAGAAAGAATTTTCTAAAACTCACAAATATTATTTAAATGAAAGACAACACTGGCAACTCTATAAATCTGTTTCATTAACATATAAGTATTAATTTGAATAAACTGTTGACAATTTCAGAACGATGAAAATTATGTGAAAGTGAAATTACTCATTTATAAACAAAGCCCAAGATCACCAAAATTCTCAGCTAAAACCTACAGGAAACATTAGCATGCTAACTCTAACCACCAGAATCCTAAGCTCTGTGAGAACTCTGCTTTGAAATGTCTATTCTTGAGAAGCAGGCTGCCAAAGAGCACACGTCTGAGAAAGTCTACAACTCCAAAAGTGAACAGTGAGAATGGAATCTGTACGCGCAGGCTTCCACAAAGACCAGAAGCTTGCACCTAGCTACTCACTCAACTAAGAACATTAAAATTAAAGAAGTTAGAAAATGACAGAGTACTTCCACAGTTTTAACTCAGTGCCTCTATGTAAACCAGTTATGATACTACCTGGCTACACTAATAAGCCATTTAGTTTAAAAGAGAGAAAGAAAGTAATTCTGACTGAATAGGTTTTATTAATAAATCTTATTTTCATTGTATTTAATATAATATCATAGAATCACAGAACAGCTTGTGTTGGAAGGGAACTCCAAGTCCACCCAGCCACAAACCTGGCCTAAGACTGTGCCCCAACCAAATTCATTACTATCTGCAAATATAATCTATACGACAGCCACTGGTTTTGTACCCAGATGATTCGTAATTTCTTTCTGCAGTATTCTTACATATAAGAATATATATATAAGACTGAATTTTATTTTATCTACAGAAAACCAAGAAGAGGCAGGTTAAAGATAAAAAGGTTTCATCGTGTTAAATGCTTTATTTTATAAATAGGAAGACTTATAAAGACAAGGAATACACACTAGTAGGTAGATCTGTTTTACAGAGCTCTACGGAGAAGCTTAATAGGAAGTTTCAAAAATTCAAGAAAGGTAAACCAAATGAGAGCGGTCTGAAAGACGTTCATTTCTGCTCATAAACAAAACTCAGCAAGAAGGGGTACTTGCTTCGTATTGGACTAAGAAGCATAGCTCTTCCAAACAATGGGGCACTAACATGGGAATACCTCCACATATCACATGGAAGTTCCATTCCAATCAGTATCCCGTCTGACAGCAGTCAGCAGCAGTCAGCCAGGGCAAGCATATCGCAGTATGTGCCAAGCATGTTCTTCTAGACTCCAGATCAGGAGTTACATAAAGCCAAACCCCAGTTATTAACATAATATACTTCACTCATTCTTTTCCTCTATGGATTTGCTGAAACATTTTTTGCATTTCAGCTTTCAGCATCTAGAACATCCCTTGGCAAAAGGCTCCGCAGCTTACTCAGAGCAACACCTTACTCATTAAGCAATGTCTTGTTGCTTGTGACAAACCTGCCATTTTCATCTGATGCTTCTGCTGAATAGTAAAAAAGAAACAGTCTGCTTTCCTGCAGGGACAACAATACTGACATGAGGAAACAAATGAGAGGTTTCAAACCAGAAATTTTGTTTATTCTATTACTGGGGATCTGGCTCATTGTTTTTCAGCTCCCTTTTGGACCACATGCCTTCATGCGATCCTCAAAGGTAGGATAATCCAGTATTTAAAGAAACATTCACTACCACACACCTGTATACACATAGACATATTGCTTATTCAAGCTTTTATTTTCTTATAATATGCATACTCTCCAGAAGTTCTCCTACCACAGTGCAACTCTGCCCAAAACTTCACATCAATGTGTAGTTTGACAAATAATGGTAAAATTCAAGTAGTCTAGGCTGATGATTCAGCCCAATATGGTATTATAATTGTGCCAAATGAAATATGTGAATCAGAACAGCTGAGCAATCAATACATTAATTATTTAATAAACAATATTTTAAAAGACTAACATTTGCTTTAAAACTGGGAAAGTTTTATTAAAAATCTTCAACACAACAAATACTCATTTTTCAGAGGACAAATGTCAGTGAAGAAGAGCCAAGCTTGATGTTCTCTTCTTTCTTTTTCCCTCCACAAACCTATGTTTAAAATTTCATGCAATTATGTCTACAGTTATACAGTTTATAAGTTTCTTAATTTAATGACGATCTTGTCATGTAAATAACATGGACATTAAGACAATGGAAAATGGCTTAATTAGGTGAAAGGCCCACACCCATCTTTAGCTCCCAGCGTAACCTGTGAAAAACACATGTACAGAAAAACATCGCTTACAAGGAGTTCTAACAAACTCAGTAAGTAAAAAAGTGAAAGGGAGAGTACTTTATAAGTCACAGTAACCTTGTAATATGGACAACAGCAACGCAGTGACAAAGGTTAAAATAACATGGTTGTATGAAGTCACTCCATTAAACACACTCCAACGGAACATCTACACTCACATTCCAGAAACTCTCAAAAGCCAACTCCAAGTTCACATAAATTACATCTTGGAGTTTTAGCTTCTTAAAGGCACTTGGAATCATCAAGTACAGCTGAAAAATTAAACTCCACCAAAATAAAAATTCACTTTAACCACAGGTCACTGTGACAGTAAGCTTTAGTCTTCGTGGCAAGCTGACTTGGAAATTCCAACTGCAGACTATTGCTCGTCTGAAGCAATGCTCTCACACTCGTACAGCCAACTCTAAGCATTGCATCATGAGAATGTTGCATGTTCTCTTGGTATTTAAGAGCAAATTACTCAAAATTTATAAAAGCTAATAATTTTGCATGCGGACGTTTTCAAAGAAATACATAGCACAAAGAAAAAAAAAAGTGTTTAAGTTGTACCACTTCTGGCAAAATTCCAAATCCAGCTGAACTCAGGGGTGACCAGATCTGCTGACAGCAGGGATATGTCACAAATACGCCAGCAAGAGTAATTTCCTCCATTACTACTAAGTGCTAGGTGGTACCGAATCTCAGACAGGCATTAATACGCATGTGAGGGAAAGAAGGAAAAAAACAGACCAACAGAAATAAATAAATAGATAAATAAATGATGCGGAATGTATGCAGCTGGATTTACTACATTCAATAACCCAGAGGTTGGTGCGTTCAGAGAGCCCTGGCACTGAGCTGTCCGATGGATGCTCCCCGAGCCAGCTTCCCGCACAGACGCGGCTATCGCAATGTAAGGCGCTTTAATTAAAGAGACTGAAGTACAGCAGCAGCACTCTTCCATCCGCACAGCACTCACGGTGAAGACTTTATTTTCCATTCCCCAGCGCTGGTACATGCCTACTGCACAGCACGTGCCCACGCACAGGTGCACACCGGGACACGCACACACACACACGCACGCACCCAGCGCTGAACCCCCCATTCCCGCCCTCAGACCCGCTCCCGCCCGTTGCACAATGCGGAGAGCGGCGCGCAGAAACCGCCGGAACCCCAGCAACAGCGGGCAATTAGCATAGCCTACCACGGCGCCGCCGTCAGCTGATTGGAGGAGCCAGCCGGCAGGCTGGCCAATCAGGCGGGGCTATGCAAATCGCATCCCCGCAGTTGCCGGGGCAGAGCTGCCGGCTATTGTCCAATCCGAAAACAAGCAATAAACAAGCCACGAAATTGAGCTTTGTCACATTTTCAAGTTGCTGTTAACACTTTCAAGTTTAAAGCGAAATGTGCTGCGTCTAGCGGGGATTAGAGGCATGTTCTACATTTCACCCCGCAGCAAGGGCAGGGCCCGCGCAGTCATGATACGCGGGATTAGGGCTGAGCGTTGCGGCGGGATTCGAACTTGCGGCGTCACGGGCGCCCGGGGTGCTCAGGGGGGTCAGGCAGGCAGCGCTCGGGAGCTCCCGAGTGCGAGATTCCCTTAAAAAAAGGCTTCACGGGGCTTTTCTGCCACTGTGACACCTGGCAGGAGATAAGTTCCCTTTGGGTGGTGCAGATTCCCCCGATACAACGATAGCCTGTATCAGCTGGCAGCTTCCAGTGCAGGATCCTCTTCTCACAGCCACTACGCTTCTGTATTTTAGGAGGAAAAAGACTGAAAGACAATCTCCTTTATCATTTACCCCACTGACAGATTTTAAACAAATGTGTTTCAGCTCTTTCGACTACATAGAAGCACCAGGTGAAGACTGAACGTAGGAAATGTGTGTCGTTAAGGAGAACTAGCCCATTTCTTCCCAGTTACAAAAAAACGTAAGAGAATATGAGAAATGAGTATACCTGCAGTTCAGTGTCTGCACACAGCAGTGGATACACACAGACCACCACAGGCCCTGACCAGCAGCACCGCTCAGCTCGCTTTCCACACCCACAGAAATGTGCTCTCACAACATTGCCATCGCTCAGTGCGCTCAAAACCAAGTGCCCAGCGCAGCGACCGACCCAAGTATCCTGCAGTCACTGCCTCTCCTCAGAGGGGGAAGGCAGCTGCACAGCCTGGCTCTGCCGCCTGCTGCACACCAGCGTCTCTCAAAGCCACCCAAGGACAGTGACACCATTCTGCCCAGCCGCCAACCCAGGGCACCACTGAAGGGCAGAGGGCTCCCTGCTTCTTTGTCACTCGCTCTGACAATCAAAACTTTGCAGCTATTAACCACAGAACCTGCACTAAAAAACAAAACAGTGCCAGAAAAAGTAGGTTCTAGAGACCGAATCTGACAATTCTGTTGGCTCCCTCATCCAGAAAATTTAACAACTCCTTTTCAAACACATTATCAATAGCAAAATTACTATTTCCTTATATGTCCAAAATACATAAAATTGTCTTAGTGTGTGCACAAGCTCCTCTGACACATGCAAAAAATCAATTCAATCTGTTCTGTATCTTGTTAGAGCTTTTTAAACTAAATTTGTGTTTTTTGATTTACGTCCATCTAGCAGCACACCCTGTACAGCACAGCAGCAGCAAACAGAAGAGTGTTATCTGACCATCGGCTTACAAGATTTTCCAAGCAATCCATCCTGGGCCAATACCTTGCAGCACTAATCCTACTAGTCTGCTCAACTGCCCTCTCCAAGTAATACTTTTATCAGCAGTTAAGTAAGAGTTCCTTGTATTTGTACAGTGTCTTTTTTTCCCCCCACCTCCAAGAAGAGGACAAATAACATTACTTACAATCTTCAGTTTAGAGTGCAAAACTGAAAACAGAACATAAATTACCTGCTACACGGCAACACAGAAAACTGTGGACCTGTGCATGATGTGAGAAACGCCAAAAATGCTGAAACTAAACAATGCCTATAGCTAGCCACGAAGCCCAATGTTTAAACTTTACATTTTAGATTTAATGTGCATTTCCAGCTGAGCACAATGGAAAGTTAGCATAAATATGTGAATAATTTTTAAAGCCCTCCTTTAATCTACAGTGCAAACACATATACATTAGAAAAAGGAATCTTTTCCTACTCACAAAAACCATCAAGGGAAATAGAATAATTCAAGTCATTTCCCATTTGTAGTTACTGAGACACAAGATATATTTAAACAGTTGGTACAGAAAAAATGGAAAGCATCTACCATATCAATGTACAGCTAGCATGCCAAACCATTAATGTAAGAGCTAAACAAGAGATGAATACATCATGTGCAATAGTCTCACATGATATAAATTATTCAGTACCTGACCAAAGAAAACAGCTTTCAGGAGAGAGGGGGAGGATCTGAAAATACTTTTGTAGTTTGAATAAATACAGTACACTATCAACTGATGCAAAATAATCTTTTCAAAAAAGAAAAATGTTCCTAACTCTACAGCACAGTTAAATAATCATATTTAATGAGTAGGTTTCACTGTTTACAGACCAGAACAATTTAATTTCTACAGTTTTCTTTTAAATGATTCTGCACATAGACAGGCATGTGTTTTCAGAATTTATGCTATGACTCCTTCTTCCACATGCAGGATTTGGACAGTGCATCATCATATGGATGCTGCAAATCCTCTTGCTTTCCCAGTTTCAAATAGGCTATGGGACACTATTTAGGATGGCTATGCTGACTAAAAAAAAACCCAACCAACCAAACAGAAATGTAGATAATTAATTATGTCAAACAAAAGTATTTTGTAGACTTAAGACACACAGAAAACTAAGTGACAATTTGAAGAAAAAAACCAAATGATATAGATTACAGTTTGATTACAGCGAATCTGCCACTGTAAGCATCCTAGGTCATGGCTGATTTCCTCTATCATCTTAAAACAGTTTATTTCACCCAAACAGAAGTTTCGAGTGCACTTCTGGCCACTAACAATGCAGTTATTTTGTTTTTGGAGATGGCATACTATTTTCACATTGTGTCTTAGTAACAGAAATTCTGGTAAGTTTTCTACAAAAAGAATACTTATAAATTCGTAAGCATGTAATCCATATTAATCAACAGTTTATAAAAATAATAAAATTCAAAATGTTTTTTTTCTTTTCTTACTTACTCTACAGCAGACTAGAAGCACCAGCACTATTTTATTTTATAAAATATTTAAGTTTTAAATTGTAACTAAATCATTTTTCTGCTGCATTTTCAATAACTTGATAATTGATATTCTGAGTCTGGCATTCTACAATAGACGTCTCAAGTCATCCCATACTTCCTAACAAACTGTATTCAAACTTCTTACACCATCCCTCAGTAAAAAGCTTTAACACTTCCATACCTAGCTAGTTACAGAAGAATACAACTAAAATCAGAAACAAAACTTAAGTTTTCACAAGTGCGGTGAGACATCACAATTCCAAAACACTTATTTTAGAGACTAATTTCCTGCCTTTGTAATTTCTCTATTTGGTATACGCACTTTTAAGTAATTACTTCTTTTGATTTGTCTCATTTTCAAGTCTTAGCTTTCAAAGACTGAAAAAAAAAAAAAAAAACCAGTATGGTTGAACACATGCTTGCAGCTAGCAACCACCAAAAAACAGTGATGCCAAGTTTCATTAATCCAAACAAGAACACAACCCTGAAGTGTCTGGGGCTCACTGCGAGTTCATTTCTCCCAACCTGCCTAAGTTTGAAAACTAAAAAAAACTAAACTAAACTAAAATAAAATAAAAAAATCAAACCTCTATTTCTCTTCCTTTAGGATAACGCTGTGATCTAAGAAAACTATCATTCAAGCATAACTCACTTTTCCTTTAGAGGCTTGACTGATCTAGGATAAACTAAGCAATGTGTAGTTATTTAAAAAAATAAAAAGTTAACTTTAAAGTTTCCTTTTTTCACACCAATGAGAACGTTGCCCAAACACCACAGCTATGCACACTGATAAAACTTCAAATTTTGTCTACATTTTCATCTAAATGTATCAGTAAATCCTACTTCAAAAGCTCTAACCAGAGGACTGAGTTCATGCTTTCTGTGACATGTCTCCTCCTTCCCACAAAACTCCACCTTTCTCCTCTAGGGACATTATGGAAGATGCATAAACCAAAGACATTGTGTTCTGCTGTGCTGCTTAAGCTGTAGAACTTCAACTTTTCTTTCTGTCCCACTGTGAATGGTTTTATACGCCAGTTCTCAGAACAAGTTACAGAGAGAATAGCCCATCAGATGCATTGGCAGCATCTCTGCAGAAGAAATGCAAAGATAGTGAGGTATGCTCTAGCCACCAGAAAAGATCTCCAACATAAGAGCGTGCAAAAATGGTTGCAAATAAAAAATAAATTGAAGAAGTCATTCAACCATTCCCTGAAGGACATTTCAACTACACCAAAGCAAATCTGACCAAGTGGTCAGATAACATTTTGGGTTTCTTTTTTTGTGGTTCTTGCTTCCACAGAGATGCAGAGGAAGAAAAACATTTCACCTAAGGAATGAGTCTTGAATGTTTTAAGGAAAGGAGATTATGTAAAAATGTTAACGGTATTTGAATGCTAAATTCTAAACAGACAAGCAGTTCTTCAAGGTTCAGCTAATGGCCATGCTCTGTGGAAAAATCATCAGAAGTTCAGTTTGTAACATAAATGTTAACAAAGCTCTGACCCCTGCAGGCTTTTAATCCTTAGTTTCAAACACAACTGTGCCAGTGGTCTGGTCAGGGTACTCTTCCAGTTCATGAGTACTTAGTGAACATCACATTTATAGACAGCAGACGCAACTGTACTGTAATGCTGAAATCCATGAGCTCCTAATATATCACTTCACCTGGGGTCTAGGCATTGCAGGTAAAGAAAATGAAAATTTTAACATGCAAGATCTTTGCCTTGAAATGTTAGATACCAATGCATATTGAAGCTTCAGTGTCATTCTCTACAAGAAAATGAAACAATTGTAACTGATTTAGAAACAAAATCTTGTTACTTTAAAAAAATAAAAACAAAAACAAGGAAAAGAAAATAAGCCACCATCTTTCCAATTCCTTTCTAACAGGAAACTTTCTAATCCAAGTACTGTAATGAGGCACGTTATCTCTTCAGCTATGCATAGCACGCTCTGTGGAATGAATGGGCATATATAACCATTTGCTGACAAAACATACAGCTTCTTGGATGGCAGGCAGCTACCACACATGAGGACTTCAGCAAATGTGCTCTTGGAGACGTGCATCTTAACAGCTCCTCTAGCAAGGAGATATTAAGGTAAGAGGGAAGCAGTTTTGAAGTGCCCGCCTTCTCATGACTGAAAAAGCAGGCTTATCAGACTGCTTGTTATATTAATCTTTTGTGGGAAAAGATGCTTGGAAAGGGGCGTGGAAGGAATGTTACTGACAGCAGGAGCAGAAATCAGGTTATAAAACAATCTTCAAAGTAACAGGACTCTCTGTTACTACAATGTTTAATTTTGGGGGGGAAATATAATCAAAACCTAGTATCTGTCATCTGTAAGACACCTTCAAAGGAAAATGAAAGCTGGGTAACTTAGTATCCCCAACCAGTATGCTGCCATTGAGCAAAACTTCTTATCAAGTGTATTTGAAGCGTTTTAAAATAATACCAGGAGAAAAAAAGAAAAACAGAGCAATACTAGCATGCTCCAAAGCCACTGCAAAAAAAAAATAAAATAAAATAAAAAAAAAAGGAAGTTGGTGCAAAATGAGCAGAAAAAAAAATACAAACCACCTGCTACTGCTTTGTAGCATTCGTCATTATGCCAAGCAGCAGCAATACATGAAGCTGATATTTGCCAAAGCATCTGGGTTGAAAGCACTATGGTGTTGTTCAGTGGCATCGTTGTATTAGCCAGCACAAAAATGTTTCAAAATGTCAATCAGTCTCAGTCAGGCTCTTGAAAACTTCCATAGGCTTTGTAAAAACACTACAGTTATTAGTAACTTCGCTAAATCCTCTTTTGTACAAACCGAAGACGCCACAGAGAAGTTGCCCCTTTTCCCTCTTCCTCTCTACCACGAAAGGGTGAGTGGAGATTCCTTATGCAAAATGTCTATGAATGAATGTGAGTGGACAGAAATGGCTCTGCCGTCATTTGTGAGAAGGGACATTGTACTCTTCAGACTGGGACTGGTTGAGCCAAAGAGCCAATAATCCAGTGTTTCAAAATGTCAGTTAAACTTTATGGTACGCAAGTACAGCTGCACAGAGATGATAGGTGGACAGTATTGGAAGGACTTAGGATACAACATTCCTTAGATGCAATTATTTCATTGTGGGCTGCACAACTGTAGAGAAGGCAAAGAATAATACAACTTGAACTGTCTTCCAACATAAGAATGCCCCAAGGTCATCCTCTTGGGCATAAGAAACAAACTCCTACCAGCAACAAAGTCCCCAGTCAGCTCCACTTCCACAGATTTAAGGGAAGCGAAGACCTCCTCTGTAGTGAGCCAGTAACCACGATCGTATTTACCCATAGCATGGTGTTTTCTGTATACACAGAAACTGTCATCAAGTTAGCCCAGTTTAACTAGACTGAAATTTTGGTGATGCGTGTTGTTCATCTTAAAAGAGGTCCAACTCTACCGTAGTCACACAAGATGGCATTACAGTGAAAGTCTCTTGAATTCTCAACAGGCCTGAAAAACACGGGGGACATCTTCCAAGAGAAAGGGAGATTAACCTGCCGACCACAAAGCAAAACAGGTTTGCTCCTGGGCATGGCACCCACTAATGATCAGGAGGATACTACTCCTTCTCAACAGACAAGATTAAAACAGTTATCAGACTGCTTGATTCTGAGGCTGGTAATAGCGATGTGTGGAGAGAATAATGAAATTTACAGGTGCTCCTAACTTCCCTAGGGTTTAAAGTTCTAACAGACAAAAGACTGAGCTAGCCTGTGCTCGTCATCCAAAAGGAGTCAGCATATGTATTGTCATGGGATGAACCCCTCTACACAACAATGTGACCTAATAGGAATCTGCAGCCTTTTCTACTGGGTAGAAATTTTTGTCTTCAGATTGCAAAAGTTTCCAATATCCTCTTTGAGAAGGGAACAGAACTCTGCAGTGGAAAGCAAAAATTCTGTTGTATACCGAAATCCGTGGTCAAAAAGTTTCAGTATACTGTATTCAGTAGTGACAGCATAACGAAAAAAATACTCAAATACCTAACGTTGACACGTATAAGTAATGATAAAATAAGCAAATGTGTCTGGGCTAATCTGTGCCAATTAAGAGTGCAATATTCATATTAAATACTACTATGGAGAAATATAACAAATAGATAAATACAGGAATACATTTTAGACCAAATAAATAAATAAAGTGACCCCCACCTATCCACTTATCTCTCACTGGACATTGTTTTATCTTTCTTTATCAAGGAGAACAGAGCTACTGACATTTTTAAGAAACCAAGCAAACGTATTTTCATATATGCAGTAGAATTTTAGACATTCTCAACACTGACCAATATTCCCACTGAAATAGCATGGAGCTTTATCATTTGGTTATCAAAGACTCACAGTTGTACAAACAAAGCTTTTGAGAAGTTCTTAAATAGAAATACAAATATATGCATCTATGTCCACACTTCTCATGATTTTCCAGGGCAGTTCTTCTTTTTCAAGAACTGATCAACTCTTGCAGATAGTTTACATCTCTGAATCGATTTTGATAAGGAAAGAAAGGTCTATCAGAGGTCCCACTAATCCAAAGGGTGCAACACCTGTCTAACCACTCGGTGTTCGATGAAAATTCAGCTGATTCATTAGATAAGTGATGGTGAATCCAATCTTGAATAGGAGACCAAATCCCTTTGTCTAAGTAGCCTGCTACATAGACTTGCTTATAAGACACCAATTCACTTTTCTCTAAATTGATCAAAAGGCTTAGATAAGAGGGAGATTAACCATCTTCCTAATGGCTTACTGCAGCTTCTTGGAAAGACAAAGCTATTGGTAATCTGTTATCTAGGATAAGGTGGATTTTTGATGGCTCAAATATATCACTAGTAAAGTCAGATCTTTGGGGGGGGAGGGGGGAATTGCTCGAAAGTAAAATAATAAAACACTGTATTAAAACATAACCAGGATGTAAATCACAAGCAAGGCAAGAACTCCATTCTGTTCTCCAACAACTTCTATCCTTACTGAAGAAATAAAGTAGATTTTTTCTATTAAAGTTACACAAGCTATAGATTGCAGTTACAGGAAACCAACTATTCTTGACCTTTCTTAATATGGACTTGAGCTGAATACCTGGAGCTGGAGTGAAAGACTTCAAGTATAGAGGCGTCACTGGAGATCCGACTGTTTTTAACCCAAATCTTCACTGCAGACGAAGTTAGCTCCTGAATTCTATTTAAGGAAACTGCTTTCTATTGAAAAAGTAGAATATTCAGCTAGCTACATTTTGGTGGCACTTTTTCTGAACAGTGTCAGAATTTTTGTAGTTGGATGGCAGCCGATAGCGCCTGGATTTCTCCCAAGAAAGAATGAAGTTTCACTACTTGCCTTCCCCTGGAGCTCCACATGCCTCCAGACATGAAGAGGAAAAACAAACAAACAAACAAAGCACAGCAACTAATTTTTGCCTTTCTCAAAATACTAACAGTTGCTGCCTGCAGACTTTTGCTACCAATATCTTTGTAAGAATACAAAGCTGAACACAGCATTCTAAACTAAAGTTGCAGAATCCTCCGATTAATTTGAGTGTGCAACAGCTTCTTTTCCCGAGGAAAATCTCTTTTATTCAGAAGAAAAGTCATGAAGACCCATAAAGTTCATAAACTCAGCTTAAGCCACAGAATAATTTAGCAGATAAAAGCTGTCAGAAGATGGAAGGAAACAAAAACAAATATAATACAAAAAGAAAAAAACAAACCACAGCTTTCATAGAAATCCTACAGGAAAGCAACACAAAATTCTCTAAGGCTTTGTAATTGAGAATGAAGCAAAGGAGTATTTCTGCATCTCCAGGTCAAAAAAAAACCAGGTTATATTCATATACATTTATATACATTCTACATATATAGCAAAAGGTAGAACAACAGTATTTTCTTTGTTTTGACCATGAAATATCCTTCCAAGACAGTAAGTCCAAAGGGAAAGGAGAAAGAATTGTACCAGTCTAGCGGACTTCATAGCTTCATACACATGGAGCTAACACTGATGCATTCAGTTAGGCCAAGGAAGGTTCCCAAGCACAGGACTACAAACTGCATACATAGCATCCACTCCAACTAGCACTCTTCTCCAGAAACTCTTAGGAACATGCAGCAGTCACCGTGTTCCAGGAACTGTTCCCAGTATGCAGCTTTCAGGCAGCCACCCAGTTTTACAGGCTGGAGCAGTTAACTCACACAGATTTGTGCTGCTCCATGTGATCAGTTTCAGTGACTGGGAACATTCAGTTTACTAGCAGAGAAGTGGGCATCTTTGTCTGTAAAATGTTATTCTCAAATCTCTTCTGACTACATTTGCTCTTGCACCTCTTTTGGCATAATTTACAAACACTATGTCTTGCTGTTCTGAGAAAATCTCCTTCCAAATAGTGAAAATGTCAGAAAAAAAAAAACAAATTCAGGAAAGGTTCAAGTGGGAATGCTTTTTATGCAAGGTGTAAAAGAGGAGGAAGAAAGACATGTTAGAAGCTATTATTTAAAACTACATTATTGTCTGCTTGAAGACTTTGGCCAAATCACTCTGATTCTCCTGCAAAGCTCTTGCTTCAAAGGAAGCTAATGCTCTAATCAAACAATTGCATAGTGAGATCAAAGGGCAAGAACAATTAGTTGATAATATGGACCAGCAAGCACAGAATATATACATGCAAACTACATACATACTTCACAAACTAGTCTAAATTCAGCTACATAAGACTACCTTGTATCTTCTCAGTTATTTGCCAGAATCATTTTAACACTAGAATTGAAGTTTTCCATTGACATCTCAACATGGCAATTTTTTAAAAATATATTTTGGAGAAAACTTCTGAGACGTGAACATTCAGCTCAAAAGAAACACTAGATTTTGTGCAACACATTCTGAGAGTAAACACTCTGTATGGTACAGAAATATCACTTTACTCAGATAAATCTCCAAGAATTACTCAGCACTGTATAATCATTACTTAATTTTACAACAGAAGAGTTTAGAAATGTATAACTTAGTTTCAAGAAACAAGGATAACTTCATTACAAAATTAATGCTTTTTTACAACCAGTAAGGAGTTATCATATTCCTCACTTAAAAAAAACAAGATAAAAATAAGGAACATCACCTAAAATAAAATTATAAATGAGAGTATGACTGAGATCTGTTGCTTTTCCATGGACATTCTGATAAACTTTACTAAGGGAAATATTTCAAATGGAAAACTTACCTTTGTATTCCAAAGCAGTACAACCCTCTATGCTAGTGGATGGCAAATAAGTTTACCAAGTTCAGCTTATTAAGAGCATTGATCTAATCTACGTAAGACAGTATCTTCATGAATCTATGGAATCTCTCTTATCATTCCTATATTTGATCCATTTTGCATAAAGAGATCTGATCATGTCTGAGACATCAGTAGATTGTCAGAACATGTACTAATATAAGACAGATTAAAGCATATATACTTTCAGTAACATATAAAAACTTGCAGTGTCAGTTCACACCATCTAAACATTTTCAGCGTCCTTTGTAAAGATGAATGGAGCTACCTACACTAAGCTAACACTTAGAAGAGAATAATCCATCAAAATACGTTTGTATTCAGCCCACTTATTATACTTCTATAATTGCTGCTGCCTGTAGAGAGAGCTACACGTATCATCAGAAACGGTTATCTACTCCACTGGAATGGTGAAAAAGCAATGAACTGTGGACAGTAATCACAGCATCATAATGCTTCTTCTCTACTCAAAAGCTTTACTACCTGCCTAACTACATAAAACACCGTTTTTGTCCACAAACCAGGTAAGAATTAAATCAACTTCACCCACCTTTGTAAATCTGATCCTTCTACAGTATTTCTTGGAGGGCACGTACCTTGATCCTCCTACATTATTTTCTGGAGGCAGTGCAAACAAGTGGCGAGCTCACTGCAAGGTATTGACCTCAGACACAAAAATTCTAACATGTTAAAAAATATTCTGTAAGACAAGGTGACAGTGTTGGATTGTGTACCAGACTTCATGTCAGATTCAGTAAGACAATAAAATATAATCCAGTTTATAATTTTTTTTTCTGCTTTAAGATTTGCTGTATTTCTTTGGAAAGTTAACATAAGAATATAGAAGAATGTTGTAGAAAAGCACCCTGAGTGAACCCAAAGAAGCTATTTGTATTACAAGTAAAATCTTAAAGACCAGGAAGATGGGGGGAAAAAAAGAAAGAAACAAAACAAAAAAGAAAACAGAAGAACTAACACAGGCACTGAGAGATTGCCATGGTTAGGGACAGGCAAGGTAGAAATCAAGAGCAAATCTCTCTTCCATGTCTGAAACAAAACTGCTGCCACCTATTCTATCTTCATAACAAATACAGCAGAGAACTGTCCCTGCCTGCACTACAGAAAGAAATCTAGATCTTCAGAGATATTTAGGTACTCAACTCACAAAAATGTCAATGGGAACTAGATGCCATTATCAATGAAGTGCTGAATATCAGAAACAAGGCCACAGAATGTCACTTCAACTGATCAATATATGTTGTGCTGTGAATTATCCACTAACTCTACTGCCAGGATAACTGAAAGGGCAAACCAGCACGTTTTATGTCTCACCACCATTCATAAAAAACTAATGATTGCTTCTTGCTCTCTTATCTAATCACTGTTAGTAACAGTTTTATCAACAAATACGTTTAAAAAAAAGCATCAAGATGAAAATCGGAGAATGAAAGCATTTTCAGATCCAAGCTGCTTTCCAAGGTTTATTATCTCCCCTAGTAAAGAAAGTTTTAACTAGATCACTTAGCCTACATTTGGATTGAATCTAGTGACATAAAACATCTGATAAGTATGCCCTAAAGAAACATCCAAGTTGACAAGCGTAGATTGTTAATTTCATGTTAAGACACAGATGTTAACATAAGATCCAGTGAAAGGAATACCTATTTCCCTATGCACACCTAGACAAAAACCTCCATAATCAAGTCTTAGAATATCCTATTTGGGTTCCACAATCTGAAATTATACCAGCTTGACATAACAGTTACGCATCAGGCTGTCAGAATGTGTGCGGTCACCACTTCTGAAATAACAGTGAGTATAAATGTACAAAAAAACATATATCAAAGAGATGAACTGAATTGAATAGGAAAACAGCAAACTGAGTAGTAACAGAGAAATAACAGTTTTTAAGACGACACAATATCCAACTTCAGCAAAACTTCTGAACAGTATTTACATAGTTCTTGCAATAAACTTGATAAAGTAGCATCGACAGAATCCCTATTAAATAACTACTGAGTACTACTAAGAACAGTCTAAAGAGAGCCACCCTAGGGCCTCTCTCACTCTGCCTTCAAACTAATCCCGAAAGAATATAACTGTTCTGAGACGGAGAAAGAGGACATTTACAACTGAGTACATAATCTATAAAATAGGATGCACTAAGGAATTAGAGGAGTGCACATTTAACTTCAGTTTACTATTAAGGCTTCTCTAGTGCTACAGCCATTCAAAACTGATGAACTGAGGGTATTCTGTCTCCACAGATAGCAAATCCAAGTATACTCACTGCTATGTGCAGGTATCAATGAAACTACATCCTAGGATTGAAATCTTTAGGAACAGAAGACTTCAGTCATGATTCCTGGAAAGCTGTAAAGGGCAAGCTCCTGAACGAGCATTGCCCTGTGCTGAGTTCAAAAAAAGAAGCTTCCTCTGTATAGAAACTGCTGCTATTCTTGCAAAAGGCTGCACACCACCTCACAGCCTGTGCACCACTCCTATAGTCACTCAAAAGTCACCCAAGCCAAGCAAATAGTATCAACCCTATGACAGAAAATAGCTACTCCAGGCACACAAAACATGATGTAAAAGCTCTGTCTGTTACACACCACCAAGTGTAGCACACAAATGCTGAGCCACGAAGCCGATACGATACACCACAATGCTCAGAGAATATAAACAGCTCTAGAAGCAGCCCTAGTCATCCCATTACTGCATTACCCACGAGAACTTCTGCTTTTCATTCGCACACTGAACACTCCAACACCACAGGTGCTTTTCCCTTCCAGCTGCCCATTTGATGACTTTAAGGGCCCTAGGAAGACATTAAGTTCATAGTATTATGTTCACTTTACACTTTGGACATCCTCAGTAGACTAACCAAAAATTCCAGAAAAAGGTTAGCACTTAAATGTGTAACAATTTTTATAATACTTAAGATTATATTTCTTAATCTAAGTTTGAACTTTCGTTCAAAATCAAATATTTGCTCAAGTCTAAATGAGTCTTTGCTGTTAGAAATAGGCAACAAACTTCAGCCTCACAATATTGCTGCAGAAGCTCAACTATTCATTAGAAAAAACGTATTATCACTTAATTTTTCTTGGACGTTATCTTAAAAGGTTGGTGGTTTTTTTCCTAAAAAGATGACCACATAGATCAGGATAAAAAAATAAGCATTAATTATTTTCCAGTATACTGAAACTGTAGACTATTATTTGAAGCATTACGCAGCAACATAAGGTTTTTGAAAGCGCAGATTTGCTCTGACTCTCCTGTCTCCTGATGGCCCACCAAGCTGCCATCTCAGCTCCACCAAGACAGGTCAGGGATGGTCGGCCACAGCAGCTGGAATTCTGCATGCCTGCCTTTCCCTGCAGCCCTAAGGAAATCAGCTGCTACTGGCTGCTGCCATCCAAGGCCTCCATGGTCCCATGAACCATTCACATCAACACCACTCCTAACTTACTGCCTAAGAAAGCATTTCAATTAATTCTGCTACAAAGCACAAATTACAGTTCCAGACACTGAAAACTGTGCAACTACTAACACAACTTTTCTAGGCAAATTTGAACTTATAAAGTTGCTCTCTCTCAAGAAAACACAGATTAAATAAAAACAGAGGCCTCTAATGATTTCCTATTTTAGGCACTTTGGTATACTTCTCAGTAACTTAAGTAGCATTCTCTATGAGGCCATATTTACACAAAAAAAAAAAAAAAAAAAAAAAAAACAGGAAAACAGAATTTTTTGTATTTTTT
>VXAB01009646.1:172878-190490 GCA_013399175.1 Odontophorus gujanensis
TTAAGTAGCATTCTCTATGAGGCCATATTTACACAAAAAAAAAAAAACAAAAAACCAGAAACAGGTAAACAGAGTTTTATGTAATTTCTTTCCTCTCCAGTGAACACTGAGGCTGAAAGACTAAATCTTTAATATCACAGGTACTAAGTACCTTTGGAGGAGGGGAAAAAACTTACTTATTTTTTAAATAGGCAACTTCTTTTTAAATATGGATGCAGGAGTCTAACTTTAGCTGTCTATGTTTTCACATTTCTGATCTCAGGTAGAGAAAGTGGAGCATTAATCTAGTCTCTTGACTTCAAGGTTATCATTCATTGAGGTCAATGACTCCATCTCTGAAAAGCAGAACTTCCACTTTCCTTGTGATAACTGTTCCCTTTCAGTAAGCAGCCGTGTTCAACTCACCTCTGACTGCTCTCTCACAATTGCTGGCAGAAAACTAACAGCCAGAAAGACAGCACAAACAACTCCTGCTAGGGGAGTTACCTATGTAAAAATAGTGGTTAACCCTAAAAGCATTCCGATTCATGCAAAGCACTATCTGCATTTAAAACTAACACTGCTAATAAGCAACCCTGTCTCTTACATTATTTTTCTGGTATCTTTCTTTTGGAGGATGAAATGAAAATCTGTGCAGTCGAGACCTGAACAGACAAGAAAAAATGCCTGTAAGGATACAGTTAAACATGTGACAAAATTACTGACAGAATCAGTCCAACTGGAATGGAAGCAGAGAACCAGCTCATACTGCACTTCAGCACAGAATTATATCATGGGCCAAGCATTTGCCCCTTTTTAATCCAATTCTGGTTTTATGCCAACACCGCATACAGCTCACAAAGACTGCAGGTATGCAATTACCTAAGCGGAACCACAGATAATACATCCATCATTTCCACAACAACAAAATACAGGTATGTGATAAAAAGGTGATGCCCTAATAAGTTTCTGGAATTTCCTGGTCAATGTTAAAATAGCTCTAAACAAACTATGCCAGATCTACTGAACTGTCTAAGAGGTAATGTAAAACAGGTGAACTTCAAAATGCAGAGCAGTGATACTGGACATGATTTTCTTCTGACTACACAATAACATGATTAGGAGGTTCTTCTTGTGATTTTTTTTGTTCTGCTCACTTGTTTTACTAGTCACATATAAAGTATTCTTTAAAACATTTCACTGTAAGTTCAGTGAAATCTGTAGTAAGAACATTATAAGAATCTGGCCCAACTCTTTAACACCCCAGTACTTGCAAGACTCAACCCAACCTAAGAACTTCCCCAAAGTCTTTACTTCGCATTTGTTACACTTTAATAAGCAATGCAACTGGGGGAAAAATGCAATAACATAAGTATTTACTATTTACGTTGTTCTTGCACTACTGTTATTGAGTAGTATACAGATGGACTTTTTTCATTTTCCAAACATGAACAATAGTTCTTGTAAAGTTAAGAACAATGTGATCATATCCAACGTTTTTTCTAACTGGAATAAAGCATTTTCACATTTATGATCTCTTGCTTGGTTCTCGGAACTTCTAATACATTCAATATATTTTCAAAACTAACAGAAGAATTAGATACAACAATTGCTTCAGTGCTTTCTGTATGCACACTTACCCATGAAAGAGTGAATATGTTCAAAAATGAAGTTAATACATGATAACATCTCACTGTTCAGAACAACGCTGTTCTATGGTTGTGTGGAAGACCTAAATCAGTATGAAATCCTTCTTGTGTTTTAACGCAGAACTCATTGTCACCAAAAAGCAGTTCCTGATATACAGCCACTTTTTCTTTCCCTTCTAGTTTCAAGAACAATACTTCCCCAACAGTAGCTGCTACCAGTTACTCTCCTCTGAGAGGATCAGCATGTGACATGGACAGGATCCTTCTGAACATTTACTTCTAGCTTAGTAGATCTACACTGGTCCCTTACACACACAACTGAAACGTGAGTCTTCTTGCAAAGGTCAAGCAAGAAGGCTCTTTAGAAACTTAAAGATGAGACAGTTAATTATTCCTAGTTACATACTGCTATATCACAGCTAACAAGAAAAATCAAAGCCCAAACCAGAAAGTTACTTGCTTTAAATCCAATCATCCTTATAAAGGTCACCTCCACAAAAAAAAAAAAAAGAGAGAGAAGGGAGCAACAACAGCAACAAGAGTAAAAACAACCACAGTGTTCTACTCTGCTTAGCAGGTGCAGGACAAGATGTAGCAATAGATTGCAAAACACACACTTCCAAACACAAGATCAATCCTTCCTATAAGTACACAAACACAATTTCAAATTTGATGTCACTTTCCAGAGAGATAAAGTGATACTCAATGAACAAAAGATTTCGTTTGGTTTTATTTTTCACCCCATACAGGCTCCCACTCTTTAGTCAAAGGTAGCTTAGAAATTACCAAGGATCTCTGAAACTCTTTGTCAGAGGCTCTTGGAAGCCAAGTTGGGTTAAGAAAGTAAAAGGAACCATCCTCAGTAACCACAAAACCTTTCAATTTCTGGCCTGAGCTCTCACCAGCTACTTTGAACTTGAGGCTGGTATCAGCAGAGTCATCATATGACTCCTGCTATTACTACATTTGAGAATAATTATGGAATATTTTTCTCATTTTAAGGCATGCAAAACACACACATTCTCAGAACCTCAGCATACAAATATTGGCTTTCCCAATAAACAGAGAATTGCAAATAAATCTTACTAAATTTCCAATTTCAGTGACTTACCAGAAGTCCAGAAGATTTTGTAAGATACTACTGTTTTTCACTCTGTTTATTATGAGACTTCTACACGAAGAGTTTGAGCTTTAGAAGACAGAGTTCCTAATTAAAATATTGTATTTAAATATCCTGTATATATTTCTATTCTTTAACTTGTAATTCTACAAGCTGACCATCATCAGAAACTCTGAGCAACCCTGAAGTGTTTTATTTTTACTTTAAAAGATATTAATGTACATATAAGAACACTAAGCTTAATTCTCTCAAACAGTACAATGTACTTAAGCTACTATTTTGTACTGTCATATCTCTGTTCAGTTATGGCTTTTAAACTTTCAAACCACTGTTTCAATACTTGAATTGGGCATTATTTTTAATCCACACAGCAATAAGCAAATGACCTAGAAACTGATCAGTTGCTATGACTGTCTACTTGACAGAGTTCCACAAAGTTTAAGGGACATGAAAAGATTCAATTTCAAGACTTTAAATGCTATTCCTCCATATATACTTGTATATATAACAAATGAAATATCAGCTCCTTAGAATATCTTTCCCCTTTTCATTGCCATTACTGCATTTTGTAATTCTTTAGGCCCAGTTTTACTTGAGCTATCAACATACAACTTACACACGTTCAACTGAAATGAACAAATGCTTAGTTTTCACAGAATGAAATATCCACTTAAAGCATCTTGGCCTTAATCCAACATACTCCATGTAAATATACCCCGTAAAGCTGTTTAAGCATGAACAGCTGATGCGACTGAAAACTGTCAATCAAGAGATGATCTGCATGCATACGTATAAATGTATCTAGCTTCTTTCCCAGCCTCAAGGATTCATAGGTTTTAAAGCAGAGCCAGCAAATGAAAGATTTGTCACAGGCCTCCAAATATAAGTAACGCATACTTCTGTGACTTAAACAAGGGTACGTGGGTATAAAGAACTGCACCAGTTCTCTTGTAAAACTTCTATTCGACTTGTGTTGATCATGATTTTTCACATCAAAACAGCAAATAAAACAGTACCACTAGGAATAAGCTATCTACTCAGCAAATACACTTGAGACTAAAGGTCTCTTCCTAAAACATAAATTCTAAGAATGGCTAATGAGTTGAAGATGTTCAAAGACTTTATCCTTGTTTCTTGAGAAATTTTACAGTAGCTGAACATAAGGATGCAATTAGGCATAATGAACTCCAATTATTTGTTTGGTATGATCATTTTCAGACGGATCCATAGTATTTCTTTAAAATAAAGTAACAGAAGATTGAAACAGTCTATAACTACTCATGTGACACATCTGTTGATTAAGTGGGCATCATTAAAATGGGGTTATAACAAGCAAGAAAAGACTGAAACCAGTACACTTAGTCATTATCAGTAAGAGCAAAACCTTGTTTCATGAAACTTTGAACGCAATATTTCCATTCAGAGAAACCACTTTTCTTCCTGGTCAGTGGCAAAAAGTTTCAAAGGGCAAAGAAATACATTAAAAAATTCCACAGGTTCTTAAATATTCTAAGTCAGGAATGACAATTTTGGAGATATAAAGAAACGGAAACAAAAAACAGATAAAGGACATCCAAGATTTTCCCTTATAAAAGCACTTAAAAATAAGCTCACCTGTATGCATCGTCTTCTTTCAAGTCTCATATCATCCTGTGGGGTTGTGGGGACATGGGGAGTCCAGCAGGAAACAACACTGCAGAGATTAAGAAAAAAAGAAATATAAATAAAACCAATAAGATATCTTAATATATGTCAACCTCTATTCTGCTGGACTTGCATGTTTAGTTCAGCCCGAGCTCTCAGGTAGAGCCACAGATGTAAAGCCTAGGAAGTGCCAACAGAAAATGAAGTTTTCCAGCACTAAAAGCAGAGGTGAACATTACAAAGTCCATCTCACAAAATTTCAAGGATTGACTTAACTTTCAACATGTTATACAATGACTCTGAAAATCAAGGTCATCAAAACTTTCTCAAATCTCCAAAAACAAAACTCAGAACAAAATTTATAAAAATTCTGTGGGATTTTACCAAATCAGCAGGCTAAAGAAATGTAAGTGCACGCAAATCCATAAGGTAGAACTTTATTTTTTCCTCATATCTCATATGAAATTCATTTAGGTTCACCTTAAATGCCATTAAAAATGCTCAGAACAATAAAATTATAACTTTCGATAGAACGAAGAGATATAAAAGCTTTTTATAACCCCATCACAAGAATAGTGGATATTATGTAAGGGAAAAAAAGAAAACAATAAAACCACCATATAAACAACCCCCGGTCAAAGCAGTTTTCAATTATTTGCTTTTCACATGTTTTGAAATGAAATATCATCATCACATAGAACATAAGCAAATAGCAAAAACTTTTACTAATAACTGAGAATTTTAGAGAACTTTAGCAAATTACTCCATTAGATTATCAAGTCTAGATTATCTCTAAACACCTGATATATGTAACTCCAGTAAAGTGTTTCTAGCCTAAAATGCACTCAGATAGTGAAAACTGTTTCAGTTCACACTTATTTCTTGATCAACCAGAACTGTGTAAGTACTGCACCTACCACAGGCCCAGCTACCTGTTCTACCACCACACCACAGAAGTGTAACACAAGCTGAAGGAGGTGGTACTAAGACAATACTGTTGCAGTGGTTGCACTGTTATTTATGAGTAGGTGCAGTAGGATTTTTTGCTGCCAGTATCTCCAAACAGGAGAAGGGGCAAACAAGAACTCTCCATCTCCTGTCATAAATCAACACCTTAGCCATTCAGAAGTGAAATTCCACAGACATATCAAATGTCACTGCCAACCACAGTAGCTGTGACCTTGGCAGTGCTGATGAGTACTGCCTAAGGCAGGCACATCCAACCCACAGGCCACATACAGCCTGGTCCAGCTCGCAGTGTGGTCACACTCCGTACCCTGTGCCATCATGGCAGGAACTGTCCCAGCCTGGTCCATCAGCACCAACCAAACATTAGTGCATTATTAACCCCATCTGGGTCAAAACCAGGGCTCAGGGCACAGTGCATTGCCAGCTCAAGTGATGGCAAGTGAGTGTATACATTTTGATACACTGGCCTGTGAACAGCAAAGAATACGGAGCCGTGCTTTCAGTTTTGATAAAGCAATTTCAAAATGGGTTCCAAACTTGACAAAAAGCAATCAACATTTTATTTGCAACTACATTTTCAGTCAACATGAATACATTACTTGTGAATGTTCAAATGGAATATATAGAGCTGCAATTCAAAATTCGATCATGTCTCTTAACCAGATTTTTATAAGCCCTCTCCTACCAGAAATACCCATTGCTTCACCATCACTCCTTATTCATGTCATTGCTTTTGGCAGTATGTACATTTGGGAACAACTGTTTTCAAGGATGAAGGACGGGAAGAGTAAAATTTCATCAAAAACCTCAACCGAACACCTCAAGAACTCACTAAGAATTGCCATCACTACCATTGAGCCACACTGATGTGTTAGTTCCACTAAAACAAGGTCACATATCCCACTAGTTTTATGGTATTGTGGCCCCTTTTTTTAATATGTTTTAATAAAACACCATTAACAATTAAAATAAGTTCTGGTTCTTCATATACACTTACTATATTATATATTATATGAGAGCTGCTCCAAAGATAATACCTCCTGTTTTATCATTTTGACACAGATCCTACAAATCAGGTGCTAACGTGTCTAAGTTATTTCTGTTTGGACAAAAAAAAAAAAAAAGAATAAACACCCAGTCTGGTACTTACACTAAACATATATACCATACTAACAGACACAGCAAGTCCCTTGCACTAAACTTAGTCCAGCTAAATTCAGTAGAGGTAGATACTTGCATTCAAAACCAAGCAGAGAGAAAGAACAAACCTGTCTCTACACTAAATACTCACTAAATTTAGACAAGCAAACAAAGTGCTAGTGCTAGACACGTGCAGCCTACCTGGGTATCTTAAGGTTACAGAGCTGTATTCCCATATTTAAACTCTCTTCAGCCAAGATTCTCTTTGCTTTTAATCTGCAGTACCTGTGGACACTAATATCACAGAATGTTTTTCCAGCAGATTTTGCAGGGACCAAAGACATCACTGTTTTGTCTTTACCACCTTGTAGTTCAAATACAACATGTATCTTGTCTCATTCATTCCCTTCAGTACAAGACCAGTTTCACAGAATCACAGAATGGCCTCAAGGATCAAGTTCCAACCATCCTGCCATAGGCAGGGTTGCCAACTGCTAGATCATGTTCTAGATCAGGTTGCCCACAGCCCCATCCAACCTCGCCTTAAACACCTCCAGGGACAGAGCATCCATAACCTCTCTGGGTAGCCTCTTCCAGCACCTCACCACTCTCCCAGAGAAAAACTTCCTCCTGACGTCCTATCTAAATCTTCCCTCATTTAGTTTAAAACTATGCCCCCTTATCCTATCACTACCTACCCATGTAAAAAGTTGATTTCCCTCATGATTATAAAGTCCCTTTAAATAACGAGGTCTCCCTGCAGTCTTTTCCTCTTCACACTGAACAAGCCCAGCTCCACCCAGCTTCACAGGAGAGGTGCTCCAGCCCTCTGAGCATACTTGTGGCACACCTCCGGACCCTCTTCAAAGGGACCCCAGACCTGCACGCAGTACTCCAGCTGGGGCCTCGTGAGGGCAGAGCAGAGGGGGACAGTCACCTCCCTGTCCCTGCTGGTCACCCCTCTTCTGATGGAGTGCAGAATACCACTGGCCTTCTGGACTGCAAGTGTATACTGCTGGCTCATGTTAAGTTTTTAATCTAACAGGACCCCCTAAGTCTTTCTCAGCAGGGCTGTTCTCAATGAGTTCATCCAGTCTGTATAAGAACCTGGGATCGTACCCGTCCAAGTGCAACACCTTGCACTGCGCTTTTTCTTGAACCTCATTAGGTTCACACAGGCCTACCTTCTGAGTTTATCAAGGTCCTTCTAGATGGAATCCCTTCCTTCTGTAATTGTTTCAATACTGATAGTTTCAATACTGTCCGTTTAGTTCAAGCCATCAACATAATCTGAACAAACTTAGCTGATTTTCAGCCAAAAGAGACTGTAAAGCATTCATACAGTGTCTTCTGCCAGCTCTATGATGGGATGGTGAGCTCCAAAAGAAGCCGAATAGCACATCTCCAGTGCTTTCTAACAGCCTAACATATTACCAAACCAATGGCAACACCAGCAACATAGAGCAGTGCTGCCACAGGCAAACAGAATCACGGAACGACGCAGTCGTGGAGTTGGACTTTCCCGAGTTGGAAAGGACCCACGGGGATCACAAGACAGCCCTGGCTCCACACATGACTACTGACAATTAAGCCATACATCTGAGAGCGTTGTCCAAACACTTCTTGACCTCCAGCAGCTTGGTGCCACGAAGGCTTCCCCAGGGTTCTTCTGAGGAAGCTGAGGACTGCAATGGTTGTCTCTCAGCCTTTTCTTCTCTGGACTGAACAAACCAAGGGACCAAAATCAAAAATAATTAGATTATGTGATATCAATATCACAGACATAACATAAAAGGGTAACATTTTACGCTATTTTATCTTTTACAAAAAGGATACAACCCAACAGCACATACTAGCTGCGCATTTAAACTCCGTTATTGTCTTCTGTTGTGTCATCGTATTGCTAAGTTCTTAAAGCCAAAAGGCCTTTTACACAGCCCATACAAGATTCAGGTAATGACAAATCAATGATGAGAGCAAGCAAGAACTAATCCCACTCATCATACAATCTGGAAGATCATTACTAGACTATTGAAGGAAAATGGTAACATTTATTGGGCTTCAAGAATCCAGCTTGGCTACTTATTGGTACAAAGAAGATGCAAACTGGAACTAAAGAATGGAGAAAGGAAGAAAAGACAAGAAAGGTGTTGAAAAGTAAACTATTTAAAGTGGTATAGCAAAATAATAAAAGTGAATTATTTCACTTAAACAAAGAGGGCAGGTCTCAGAAATCAATTGTGCATGAAGCTACCATGCTACAACTGTACTTCAAGCTTTTACTTCCTCTTTCACTTGCTGTTGCTTTCTAGACTTCATCTGTCCTTACCAAAACAATGCTCTTCCTTTGATCTCTTCAAAATACAGAAGATGGGATTATCTACCTTTACAAAGCAATTCCACATTCATTAATTATTTTAAGTGTAGAGTTCAGCTTTACTACGACATGCTTAGATAAATCAGACAAAGATGCTGAGTATACCTTATACCAGGTTATACTCTACCATTGTAAAGATGGGGACTACGAAAAATTTAAAGCTTTGTGTGTCTGACTTTTCTTCACTCCATAAACTGCAGCTGCCTGTTAGTCTTTTTGAAGTCACTGTGTGTCCACCATACTCCTTAACAGATTTTCTCCTCCTTTCAAGACACTCATTACTCAACTTACTTGTCAGTAGGCTCACTGTAAACCAATGCTGGTTTCAGAACTCTCATACATACTAAAAACTAATGAAGTGCAAAAAACATTACTAACATCTCTCAAGAGGTTTCATCATCCCCCATTTTGTGTGTGTGTTTGCCTGGTTATCAAACTAGATCATGAGTTTCTGCAAATGGGGACAAATTTGTAACATAAGAATACAATAGGAACCCAGTTCAGCAGAAACTATACATAGCAGATCTGTAAGAGTCTTTTCTATGTATATTATTTCATAAACTTCCGAAGAGGTGAGTCAAATAATATATTGAATATGTAGCTTATAAAACTGACATTAAAGCATGTACAATTATAAGACTGTTCTGTACAATGCAAATATGCAAAGTATTAAAAGCAACAATCACAAATACTTTTAAAGTAAAGGCCACATTTTCACTACAACTTGGGGTTTTTTTTAAGCATCTGTGCATTCCCTCACAACAAATTTAAATGAGAGTTTTCAGAGAATCAACAACAGAACACGGTAAGAGTGTGAATTAGAAGAAAAGTCTGCTGGGCAGGATTTTTCGTTTTACATCTTAATAATTAAAACTTTGTACCCAGATTTATTTTCCTTATTTGGTTATCATTGTGTTGTTACAAGTTTCTGATGGCACTTCTAGCAAAAAATTGAAAGATTGTGCTAAGTAAACACAGCTACATTCTGACAGCACCTTCTTCCTCTGTGAAGAGGTTACTGTGTATTACTTTGGAACACTGGCACAAGTTGTCCAGAAGCCATGGATCCTTCGGGATTCTTCCAAACACAGCTGAACAAGGTCCTGGGCATCCTGCTCTGGTATCAGGCCAGGTGGACCTAGGGATCCCTTCCCAACTCAGTCATTCTGGGGTTCTGTGAAATCTAGTGAAATTACAGCGACTATAGGAAAGCTATGGGAACGCAATTTAATTGCTGTGCATTGCTGAAGTACAAATGGCACAATCTGAATGCAATCTCCAGTCCTCCAAACATCAACACAGATCCTCAGTTAAGAAATTATCTTCTAAAATTTTTAACGTGTTGATTAAATAAATCCAATAACTACAGTGTTATGCGGAAGATATCTTTTTGGTACATGGCTGGCTTTCAAGGCAGTGTGAGAAGGTCACAACAGTGCAAACCTAGTTTATACTAAACTTCACTAACACAGCATGGTGCCAAGAGCTTGTGTTATCCTTTTTACTACTAAAGAGGGTTCAACGCACGCTGCCGAACTAGATCAGCTTCTAGAACAACATTTTTGAGACACTTGTGAAACAATTACATCCAACCCAAAACATATGCACCATCTTTATTCTTGTATACTGTAAAACTATGATTGCCTGTGCTCTAAAAAGCACTAGTTCCTCCAGACAGAAAATGCTGCGAATGACTAGTTTCACTCATGCTAAATTTACACTGCGTGATGCAAGAACCCATCCTTTAAGTGTGAAAGCATGTGCAAACAGCTGAAATCACAAAGTTTCTCTCCCAGATTCAAATCTGGCGAAGGCAGAACTACAGTTGCAGATCAGCAGAAATTCTTTTCAACAGCAGCACTGCTTAAGCAGTCTGTATCCCTTCCAGCACTACCTGCTTGGGTGAGTGTGCTACTATTACAGAATCAGCTCAGCAAACAGCATCGATGCAGATGGAAAACAAGATGCAGCAGGAGAAAAAAAGACCATCATTTCAAACCAGTTCTCTAACCTGATTCACTAGACAGTGCACAGTACTGACAAAATAGTAAACATTGAAGTGCACCTAATGTTATTACAGAAAGACCTAGAATGGTGTCACACCAGTTGAGACTTCAGAGTGCAGTGTGGATCTCTAAAACAGATGACTTATAGTGTGCATATGGTTTGGTTTAACCCAACCTCTTCATGAAAATAAAGGCACAACTCACTCTTCTAAAAAAATGTACGCTTTTCATTGAACTGAACAGAGCAAACCTTACAGACAACTCAGGATTTTTGTTTTAAAAAACTGTTTGTGCTAATCATGGAATAAAACCTACAGTCTTAGGGAGTGTTTCAGTGACAAAATAGGTGTGTGTGGGGGGGAGGGGGAAGAGAAGAAACATGGGCTAAATGCAGTTCAATTAAATTAGATTTATTTAGATAATTTGTACAACCTTACTTCCTGACTCCTTTTTTAGGAGCACAAGTCTAAAATACTTATCACTGTACCGACCATATAAGGATCCACAAATTGGAGTGTGAAGTTACTTTTTCTACCTATTTAATATTGTCAAGCAAATTGGATATGGTTAAGTTTTAACTGTTTAAGAACAGCCAAGTCATGCTTCTATTTACATTCCTCTCCCTCATCCAAAAGCAAAGAATGCTCCAGCAGGAGCTGCCCATCCCCAGCACTGTCACTGAAACATTCACAGTAGTTTGATGTCACTGAATTCCTATAACCACATACTTTCTTCTTCACATTACCAGGTATTTCCCACCTATAACTCCCTTAAAAGGTGACATCTTATATGCAAGAATGAATGAATTTCTCTTAGAAACAGAGCCATTACAGTTGTCATATGAAATAGTGTGTGACTGAAGTTGTAACACAAAGCAGACTATCTAGTTTAGCCCATTTAATTTGCACTCACAGTTGTGAAATGCTTCTCAGAGCACAGATTTTTCCATAGATGTCCTCAAAAACATTGATCATTTCATTTACAAAAACAGATTCTGCTCCTTGTGGTTGAGAAAATAACTTCAAAACTGCCAAGTAAAACACGTGCCACTACATACTTTCCTTCATCAGTTTCAAACTTCACATCTAAAACACCTCAAGACAGTGTACTACTCTTCTTGTTTAGTGATCATTAACTTCCAGTCTCTCTTGTCCTTTTATTTACAAAACAAACTATCTACTTAGAGACTAGGCCACAGAGAAGTGCTCAGATGCACCAACTTCAACTGACCTATCCTAGAGCAGGACAGCACTTGCAATGTTCTCCAGACGTGTAGTATGCACTGAGATGCTTTTACCTCTCAAAGTCTGCAGGAGCTCAGAGCCACAATACAAACACGTATAGGCACAAATATGCACGCTGCATGACCGTGCTTATGTGAGGGAAGGGCAGTTGATCCTCCCTGCACATATATTTACTTCAACTGCAATTATATTTTTCAACAGGTGCAGACAACAATTTCACTCCAAAAGGACATCGGCCCACCAAAAGGCTTTGAAATAAAAACAGAAAAACGAACCAACTGTAGCTCTGTAAATAGGCAGTGCTTTTATAAGACTTTGGTTAAGTGGTTTGTTCAAGCAATATACAGGCTTGTATGCTTTTTTAACACTCATTAAACACACCATGGTATAACTGCTGGTCAACTGATCCCTATATGTCAGCTCCCATTGACAGCTGCAGTGCCACGATCTAATTTTACCTTTCATTATCTCAGAGACTCAGACAGTACACATATACATACAGCTAGATGCTCTCTCTTCATATGTTAGCCATATGCCTGGACCTTAAAACACACTTTATCTCCTGAGCTTCTGAATCTTCCTATCACATTTCTGATAGAAAAGTGATAATGAAGAATTACTGCTGATACACTTTCCACTTTAATACAGTATTTACCTTCTCAAGTTCCAGTTCAGGCTGGAAAACTGAAGCTTGTATATTTCTGCCTTGTATTCAAAATAGCTAAATGAAAATATTTAATTCAGATGTTTGAAAACTATCCCTAATGTACCTGTCAAACTTCATCAATTTAGATGGATTTTCCCATGGATGCTTGCTCAGGTATGTTCCCGAGACACTTTAACTAAAAGAAACAGAAAAAGGAAGAGATTTCTTCAGTTAAAAATATTTTTTTCTCACCTTGAAAGACCTACAGAACTCTGTGTAAAACTCTAAAATAAATTTCTAGCACTTACTTAATCAGCAAGTTATCTGTATCTTAAGCCTTCCCCAGAAGGCTACAGTCCACACCATCACTCTGACAGCAAATTCTCTAGTAACTACGAGAAAGATTACAACAATAATATTATAGCACAGTTAATTAAGAAGGCTCACACTAGATGGAGGGTGGCCTCAGCTCTCAACTTTCTCTTTTCTTTCTAATTTCTTTCTTTCTTCTCTCAGGGAAGTAAATGTGACTCTCTGATCATCAGGGTGATGATTTTTATGCAGAACAAGTTCTCAAGCTTCACATTTATATTAAGAGTTGAGCTCAGTACTTCAGGAAGAAGGTATACACTGCCTCTCCACAAGAAAAGCCAGGCCTGATTAGCAGGATGACGGTAGAAACCAAAGTGGCTTCGGCTCACAGTTATTCCTAAAAGTAACTTTAAACATGTTCTTCAAAAAGGAAGGACACCTTATTTCTTATTGCACAACTCTATCTCAGCATCTTACTGATTGTTCCACAATCCCGAGACAAGTACTGAAACAAAATATCAAACAGTCATTTTGCCTTTCCCCCCCATTCACTCAAGTCACAGAACTTCAAGTTATATTAAATTAGTGGACAACACTACATTGGGAGGAACTGCTGACTCCCTGAAGGGTAGAGAGGCCTTGCAGAGATATCTCAGCAGGCCAGAGGGCTGGGCAATTACCAACAAGGATGAAGTTTAACAAGAGCAGGGAAACCCTACATCTATATAATATACACTGGGGGACAAGAGAATGGAGAACAGCCCCATAGAAGCAATCTGGGGGTTCTGGTTGATGGCAAGTTGAACATGAAAAAGGGCAAGACACTGTGGTCAGGGGAAGGAATTGTTCCATTCTGCACTGCACTACGTGGTTCTGCCTCGAGCACTGTGTGCAGTTTGGGTGTCAAAACATAAGGACATAAAACTATCAAATTGTCCGAGGGAGGGCTACAAAGATGGGGAAGGGTCTGACATATGAGACCTGTGAGGAGTGGCTGACGCCCCTGGGTGTGCTGAGCACAGAGCAGAGGAGCTGAGGGGAGGCCTGATGGCGGCTGCAGCTCTCACAGGGAGCAGAGGGGCAGCGCTGAGCTCTGCTCTGTGTGACAGCGACAGGGCCCGAGGGAACGGCATGGAGCTGTGTCAGGGGAGGGGCAGCTGGGGGTTAGGGACAGGGTCTGCACCACAGGGCGGTGGGCGTGGCAGATGGTGCCCAGGGCAGGGGGCACGGCCTCCAGTGCTGGAATTCAAGGAGAGTCTGGACGTTGCTCTCAGAAGTAGGGTTTGGATTTTGGGTAGTCCTGTATGGAGACAGGAGCTGGACTTGATGATCCCTGTGGATTCCTTCCGAATTGGGATATTCTGTGAAAAGAGGGGCATCCCTTAATTCTGAAACTACATATAACATGACTGCTCTTCCTGTTCTAACTTGGAAATCTAAAAATAAGCTCCATCATTTGCCAGTCATGTTAGTACACACCATACTTAACAATCTTTCAAACAACAGTACAAATGAAATTCAGTAGCTTTGAAAACAAATTTACAGTGGTCAAGTTCAGGCTCCATGACAACCGGCTGCATTCAAAAACTATAATGAATAAACTGAGTTATTTCATTAAAATAAGAATTCTTAAGCTGCAGTTTCACAAAAGCCAAAGCTGATCTAGATTCGGTGGCTACATTCGCATCCACACCCTCCTTGTCCTCAGCCATCCAGTGCAGGCCCATCTCTTGCACCACTCCTGGCACCTGTCCCAGTCTCGTTGAGTCATTTCCGCAATTTAGCATGATGTAAGATAGTCACCTTTTTTGATAAGTTTCCTGCTGACTCTACACACACCAGAGCCCGAGTTTAACTTTCAGCTTCAAAATCTACACAGCAAATAATAAAAACAGATCTCTTCAGTACATGCCAACAGCTAATACATTTATACTCTGCATACTAATACTTGATCAGGGAAAACTTTATTAGCATTTTTGCATTGAGTCTCTGATGTTGGGAACCTTTGAAACTGACAGCTCGTAAGTCAGCACAAGTCCAGGTACTTGGGGGTTGTGAGCAGCCAAGCTCTAGAACTGGGCTGGGATAAGAGACAGGGCATTCTACTCACAGAGGGAGAACCTCATCATTGTAGGTATTGTGTGACAAAACAGAACTGTGATCCCTGCTCAAAAAGCTCATCATCTATACAAACCAAGTTCGTGCACAGGAAAAAGATGAAGTTTGTGAGCTCCCTGCTATCTGTGATTAAATTCATTGTATAGGCTATAAATACAGTAAAGGAGAAGTAAAGAACAGGCTAGGTAAAGCACTCCGCATAGTACTTGCCAGACTGCCACAAAGCACCTCAAAAACCATAGTTAACACCTGGTTTGATATCAGTAGTTACAGACCCTACCTCTACTTCAAGTGATATGTTTACAGGCTTTTTCTATATATAGTTCATGTCTGTCATAATAGTCTACATAAATAAACTTGAAGAAATAAATTTAATCAGGCGTGCCAGCCACAAACTTCTCAGATAGCAAAAAGAAAAAGAAAAAACAAACAAACAAACAAAAAGGACTTTTCATCAAAGCACCCATACTACTCAGCTCTTGGTATTCCAGCCTAAATACCTACAGAGACTTCCACAGTATGTTCCAACTCAGGCTCAGTTTGACCAATGCAACAGCAAAGGAGGTAACTGAATTCTAAAGCAAAATTGCTTCTATTCTGGATTGCTGTAACCTTAGGGAAAGTTTGATTATTAGAGAACATTATTTCTACCATGCTAGAGATTATCAGGTTAGAGGAGTTAAACACTGTTTCCAGAACTGAAGATACCTTTAGCATAAACACCACAGCACACATTTCTAACTAACTGTAACACTCCAATACATTTCATAAAACATCAGAGTACTTGTAATTTTGCCATATAAATTAACAAACATAAAAACATATAATTTATCAAAGTCCTTCAGAAAATTAATTTTACTCTAAAAATTATTTAGTATTAAAGCTCTTAGCAAATATCTGACAAATAAGTTGTAAATACTCTTACGTTTTACCCACACTCCCTACACATTTCCTTCACGTGTCATTCAGCACTCAAAACTTGGTGGTTGCCCTGTGTTTGCAGAATTCACATAATATCTTTGCACAATAAAACATCATCCAGGAGCCATTTCCTGTAAAAGGCATAAGCACTTCTAGAATCACAGAGATTTTCTTTTTTCCTCTTCCTTTAAGGTAAACGATCACACTAGTCACTGGATTGGACAGTCATGTTTCCTTTTCTTGCCATGTCCCATGATTCTTGATTCCCTCTTGTACAACAGCACAGATTACATGGGCCTTGTGGACAGTCACTAAGAACACGTGAAAAGTCAGGTGCTTACACATCTTCACTCGAAGCAAAAACATGAGTTTGGATTTTCTTTATCACTAAGAACACACTAAAGTGAGATCCATTTATAGCTAGCTGATGCATGTTCTCTAACAACTGAGGTCTCCATGATGAAACTCCCAACACTCTGTATGGCCTCTGTTTAAACACCGTCAGTTTCAAACAACTCTCACAGATTTCTGAAATAGCTCAGATGCCTAACTCCAGAACAGAGTTATGAGACGGAACTAATTCTGTCACGAGCATCTCAAAAGAAGAACACCATTTACAAAATAGCTCTTAACTCAGAAGGGATATCTTCCAGAGATAGCATGGACAGTTTCTCAAAGAGCGTATGAGCTAATAAAGCTCTATCCTGGAAAACATTTACAGCATTGGGTGCTTAGAGCACAATTTTGGATCTACGGGTGAAATTATGCCTGTCAACTGAGATGATCCAACAGGCTGCCAGCAGCAGGAAGGGCAGCCCCTCTCCCTCTTTCTCAGGTACACGGTCACGTCCCCCTATTCCTTGTGAAAGTTTAACTGTTTATTCACACTATGGTAAAACGAGACAACACAACAATCCAACCAAAAACTCTTCACATCTTTGTCAGGCTCATTCCTGCTCTGGTTCAGCAAAAGGCAAGAAAAGCTTAAAGCTGGAACAAAAGGTGGAACAGACCTTTTTGCAGCAAGATGTTAGTTCAGCTTATGCCCCATTACCTAACTTCAAACAAGTGCACGGCTTCACACGACGACCAAACTCACGGTTTCAATTCAAAAAGAAGGCCCAAGTCACAGGCAAGGTTTGTTGTCCTGGCACTCTTCCACCTTATGATGAAACAGTTTAGGTAGCTAAACTAGCAATGAAGTTCTTACCTTTGCTTATATCATTAGGCTGTTGCACTTAGCTTCTTAAACTAGCCCTGCACTGAAAAAATAAAGCAAAGGTGCCAACAAAGAGCAATTGCAAGTAATGTAGGACCAAGAGGAAAAGTAGACACAGTCTCTTTCAATCTAATTTAGGCTGTTGTCAAATCAGCTCCATCACATAACCTAATCTAACCTCTGATTGCTGGTTCCCCCTAACTCCCAGGCACCAAAGAGGTAGGTGTTGCCACAAAGACAGCTCCAAGTCCATCAGAAGATGTGTCTG
>VXAB01009646.1:190497-203991 GCA_013399175.1 Odontophorus gujanensis
GGGGCGTGCCGAATTCCCCCCCCCCCCCCCCCCCCAAGTTAGCTTCAAAAGTAGGAAGTTACCTCATGAGCACGATACATGAGTTATAGTAATCTCCCATGCCTAAAACATCACAAGGCACTTCAAAACTACCGTAAAAAGAAGGCTAAGTAAATCAACAAAAAATGCACAAATGGGTTTTCCCTTCTTTGTTCCTTCAATGTAATGAATAAATAAAGATGAATAAATAAATGATTCCAGATTTACCTCACATCATTCACTCCATAACTACAGCCTCATTTATTAGAATACAGATCACTGCCAGCTCCAAAATTTAAGAAAACACTAATCATAATAAGAATTATTTTCAACTTAATATAATTCAATACAATTAAATTCCATCTGCAGTTCTTTTACCATGGCCTTATTCCCCAGTTAAGGAATCGCTGACCTAGAAAACTCTCATTGAGGAAGGAGATGAATTAAACTTCAGTAAATTGTCACGTAATCCACTGCTGAGGTCAAAATACTTATTTTTCAGATTTAAAACTCCGAGCTCTCATTTTGCTGTTTTGTTGTAGTCTCTATCCCTGCCATTAAACGTAATCTTGATATATCTGAAGGATATACTACACTACATAGGTTACAGGCAGTGAATGCTTGGTGAATTTTAACTGATATGATAAGCCATTAAGAAGAATTCAAACACCTCATTCAAGTAATACAAGCATACATATGTGGATGCACGCTCACACGGAAAGAAAAGCCAGTACAGGCAATGGGTGTGCATCAACTAACAAAAACTCCACTGGGCTACATTTATTACTGAAATCTCATCTAATATTCATGGTAGCTCCATGTCCCTATAAAATATGATTACAGGTAGCACACTGGAGACTCCAAAATGCTCGTTGCGCCAGATAAAAATAATTTCTGCTATTAAATAAATAAATAAACCACCATTAAGCTTGAAGCATATTCATCATAATCAAACTGAACTTCCTCAGAATTTCAGCCAGTAATTCCCCATAAAAAGACCTAGTTGTTTAGAAGTTTTCAAAGGTCAAGAAACTGTGATACCCTTCCATCAAACTAAAAGAATTGGTAATTAGCACTATAACGGTATTGCCTCCTGCCTACTAACATCAAAAACAGGGACTTTCTAGAGTGGAAAAGGTTCTGTGAATCTAACAAAAGTTGCAGAGACCTCACTGTAAGATAGCAACTTCTCTCCCTTCCTGTCTTTCCCCCTCTCCCATTCTCTCACTCAACTCTTCCTCTTCCCCTCTCTCAACTCGCAACAAATGTGAGAGTTTGCTTTTGCTCAGACAACAGCAAAAGAAGGCTGAAGTCATGGATGAAGGAGCACACGGGAGGGCAACAGGGAGCATTCTGCCCACATTCCTCCCTTTCCCAATCATCACTGCTCTAACACCAATTGATCCAGAAGAATACAAACTTCAATCAGGCCCACTAACTTGGCTTCACAAACAATTACATCTATTATTTGAATAAGAATGTAAAAATTTAGTGTAATAAAGGTTTGAAGAATTCAGAAACTTGTTATTTTTTAATAACTTGTAAAATTATTGTTCAAAACATACAGACCAAGCTTGGTCAGTCAATTTGAGACAACGTTTTGAATCCATTTTTGGTGCAGTCACTATGAAGATGATGTATGGCATTTATTTTTTTAATGTTCTTTGATAGTAGTCATAAGACAAAAGTCCATAAAAGCCCAGTGTAAAAGCCTGGAAAAACTCTCATAGAGGCCCTTCAGATGAAATCTGTTGAATTACACTTTATGAAATCCAAATGCCAAATAGAAGAAGTGAAACCAGAAGTGATTATTTATGGTGATATTTCGGAACTCCAGCAGTTCCTGTATCCAAATACTGAGCATAAATTGATCAAGCTAATGTTCTCCATGGCACTAACATTGATAAAATTATCCAATTAAGTAACTCTAAAAGAAATACTAAGATTTTACATCTTTGTGATTATTTAATAGTATCTCCACAAATGTCAGAAGCTGCTAACATTTTGTCCAGGTCCAGAGGAGTTTGGTTTGCTGGGTCACAAAGATGGTCAAAGCGGGAAGCTCTGAAATGCAGAATAATAAACCCAAAGGAAATTCAGGAAAATGAGAAAAAAGGTTTTATGAAAAGTGCAATGGATTGTTGAAGAAGGAAGGGGGAAGGCAGTCACTAACTGCTGAGGGATCAAAATCATTGTTTGACTGAGGAGCCTCAACTAATTCTAGAAACTAAGCAATGCCATGTTGTTTATCTTATGTAAGTAGTCTTCCGACATGAAAAAACATGCAAAACCAAGCACAAGGAACTCAGCTTACTTAAAAGTAGACTGAAACAAGACCAAGAGCAGAAGATGGATAGGGTTAAAAAAAAAAATAAAATCACTGAAGAGGCATAACAGTTATGAGTAATACTTCTATTTATTAACCAAGTAGGATCCAAACAAGCATTTCCAAATGCAATTATTGTAATCCAGAATAGTGTTTTGCTTATTAGCACGTACATCCTGATAGTAGGCTGTTTTATACCCTGACTTAGAGCAGTAGTCTTAACAAAACAAACAACTGCAAGTTCAGAGAGTTTTAGTGCTTCTTCATGTAAGAATGCAGAAGTTGAGATGTTGTACACCAGATTTTGTGTGTAGAAAGCACACCTTGTGTACAGCAGACTTCAGGCTCAGTACATCCATGAAAAGCAAAGGAGATGGGAAGAATTTTTTTCCCTACTACAAAGAACTGTATTATCTGATACTCCACATTTATATTTGGATTAACTTTGGATAATTAAAATGCAGATGAAATCACAGCTCAGTCATTAAGGAATCAGCATTCTCACCTACTTTCCCAACTAACAGATGAACAGTTTACAACTAAATTTCAATAACTTGAACAAAAAGATTAGAAATCAGAATACACAGAGCGAAACAATAGCATAACCCCAGCAGCTCTGGTCACTTGTTTAAGTGGACAAGCAAGTATGCATTTTCCAAAGGAACTGTTCGTTTGAATACATAATCAGACCCTTTTATAATGTCAGGAGAAACCTTTTTCCCACTGTATAGTGGAATCAAAAAACCCAAGTTTCTTTACTCTCCGAATTCCCTTTGATACCAGTAAGTTATGTTCATATTCTATAGAGCTTAAAATATATATCTTATTAGAACATTAACTTCAGAAACTTCAATTCACCTTTCAGTCTGTCTAACTAGGAACAATCCATATTTTGTGTGCATGTATTCATTATACAGCAGTATAGAATTCAACTAAAAAATTTAGAAGGACATGAGATTGAGAAGAAATCAATATGCTGAACTGTTTTGTGATAATATTTGAGGGGGGAAAAAAAAACAGTAAAAACTTCTGGTTTCTTAGGAGTTTTTCTTTAGAAGTTGAAGTGTTACTTCCTTTCCAAAGTGTCATTCTCTCAAGAAGCAAATGAAAACAAAAGAAAAAGAGAAAGCAAGAACAAGGATGAGAGAACACTTGAGTGAACAAGAAAAAGAGGACCTCAGAGAGAAGCACTAAAAAAGGATGCAAGACAATATGGGCATAAGTACAAGTTGGAAAAGAAAAAGGACTAAGCAAGAGGGAGAAAGAACCTGAGTAAAAGAAGCAAAGAAAGACTGCAAGAAAACAGATGAAAAAACAAAGTAGTCAGGAGAGTTGGAGGAAGAACTTGTTATCAAGAAAGGCTGTTAGTTTTCGTGCATGCTAGAACACACGCAAGCAGGACAGCATCAGAGCGGGAATGAGCACGTCAGTTTGAGATAGCAAGTGAAACTAGGAGAGGAAGAGTGCTAGAGAAGCGGGGCGGGGAGGGCGGGTAGTGTGCGTGTGTGTGTGTCTGTCTGTCTGTCAGAGCAGAGATTTACTACAGAAGGGGTGGCAAAAATTCCTCAGAATGATGTTCTCCATTAAGTAACAGCTATTAGAGCCAGTTAACCAACCCCTGCCACTCTTAGGCACCCTGCTCCTGTCCACCCACACAACCCGTTCCATTATCTTGTCAAATGTCTCAGCAGCAGCACAGTATACTGGGCCTAGGAACTGATCTGACTGAAAAGTAACCTGATTCTCCACCCCCACACACACCCAAATGTTATATATATAAAATTATGTATTTCAGCCAACTCAGTTTCCAAGTCTGATTCACTGGTTGGTCTTACAAACAGCTGTGCCAACACAAAGCAGGTGGGAACAAGCAGCCAGAATCTGAAGAGAGGGGGAACTGCTTAAGCTGCAGTTGCCTTTAGAGAACTGCTTGTTGCACACTTTGCCTTCAAAACTACTCTTAATAATCTAACCCAAAGTGCTTCAGTGGCAGTAACACACTGTAGCAGGATCGGTTTGCTAATACTTATGCTGTAAAAACAACACATATTACGCCATCAGATTTAAGCACTGTTTGTGTCCCACAGCCCTTCTAAATGAAATATTAAAACAAAGAGATGCACTTTTCATAGCTTCACTTCTCTATCTGTTACTTCAGATTTGGTACAGGTACACTTTGAGGAAGAGCAAGGTAGGAGAGGAAAGCAGGGAGATGATCGATACTGTCTGTATTTTCCTCTTGATGTACTGTTCTTCACAGTGCTGCCCTTCAGCATTCTCTGAACACTGAAATAATGCACCAGCGTACTGTCCTTTTCCATGCCAGAATATGGAACTGATCTAGATAAGAGGTAAGGAAGTCTTCCTGAATTTTGCTCAAGTTTACAGGAGTACCAAAAGACCAATCTTCAATCTTCACCAGCTTCTGTCATTTGATACCTCCTCTCTGGCACCACTACAAAGCAGTGCCCCAAGACGCTGTGACAAGTCTGCTCATCTGAAACTAGAACAGGTTATTACTGTGGAAGAGTCATGACTAAGACACAAAGCCAACGTTGCCTCTCAAAAGCCAACTAAAACAGAGCATTCAGGAGCATGATTTACACAACGATTGTACACCTGCAGAAGTCACCCACCATTCTCCAAACTATTCACTCTCAAGCAGCTGACCCACAAAACCAAGAACTCAGTCCCATCAGAGGCAGTAGTTAAGCTGTTAGCTCAAGTAACAGAGGTGGCACGTTGTGTGCTAATGAGATGTTTCCATTATAAAAACCGTGCAAATACCATATATGTCTCTTTCTCCCATGTGAAAGAAGTTTTATAAGTTTCCTAAAATCAAAGACTAAGAAGTTAAGAAATGTTTAAGGTGGGCGCAATATACAGCCCTTTCTGATTTTGCAATACAATCTACTTTCATAGTCAAATGCTGTAAATCTGCTCAATGACCAAAACATCAGGAGAGCGGCACACAGAAATCAATGTTACATGGTACGTGCCACCTATAAAGCAAATGGTACTACTACTGAAACACTCCACCGGTTCCTCCAGAAATGGAAGGATGTGTACCAAACAGGGCAAGAGACAAAGTAAAATCAATTCAATTATTTTTCTTAAAACACGCAAACTCCTTTCAAGAAAAAAAATGAGTTCCAACGAAAGTTCTCAAATTTCCTAACAGATCCTAGGTTTCACGAGCAGACCTCTATCTGGAAATGCTGACTCACTCTCCAGCCTTAAGAGACTGCTTCTCTGAGTTACAAAGCACTCAGAATAAAAACTCAAGACAAATGCAACCGTAACCAGTCAGCATCCTGCTATTAAGACATAAGATGCCTAAACTCCTAACCTCAGCTCCACCCTTTGCATCACAGCATAACTCTGGGCAAGTCATTTCACCTTCATTTTGTTCCCATTTCCCTTGCTGAAAAAAAAATAGCTGTTATGAAGGTGCTTATCTCCTGGTAGCAAGGCAGAAAGTGCTTTCTGTATAAGTAAGACAAACCAAAACAGAATAAGTTGAGGGCTTTCTTCTTTGTATCAGTTTTGGTATTAATTCTCCTATGTATTAGATCGTAATCACTTAAGAAACATCTCTTCCACATGATGCAAAAAAAATCTGAATGAAACAAGAATGAATCAAGACACTAAAAGCAAGAAGTAGTCTTCCCATTTTTGTCACTAAGTTTTTGACGCAGTTTGGGAATCTTTATGGAAATAGTTGAGTCAAAGACAGCTCCACAGCTGTTTGCACGATTAAAATGTAAGAAGAGATACCATGATTACATCATATGGGATACAGCATGTGCCTGTTTCCTCAAACACACAAATGGCACTGGCACCGTGGAAGCTCATAGGCTCTACAGTATCTATAATGACTAACACATAACTTAGAAATTACACTGAGCCCACTGTATGCTTGCTAAAAATGCAACTCAAGCTTGTCTCACCTCACACCATGTATCTCAAGTTGTTTTGTTTCATGCAAACAACATTTTCCTTTAACTTACGAAGACTGAAGATCAAAGAAGTAGTAGCAGTAGTCCAGAGAAAGAGAGTAAATGCAAAGCATGTAAAGAACTGTACATAGGAAAATATCAAGGGCAAACTTTTCATATTTGGAAGTCTAAAATTTAAACTTCACTCATATTCAAGCTCTTACACAGCAATAATTACATTATTCTCACGACTCAATGAAGTCTGGTAGGAACTACAATACTCAATCTTAAGAAAAGAGTGAGGCCAATAGTATGGTAAAACAGTATATAAGTCTAAGAGGATACTACAGAAGGAAAAAAAACAAGTTGTAATAAAGACACATGAAATGATAAATAGCATAAAGAGGTCAATTAAGCTCCTTCTCTTTCATAAGAGATTTATCTCCTTAGATGTATTTTAAAGAAGCATCAAGAAAGTTGGAGATATTTTTCTTTCCATCTGTTACTTAAATAAAAGCTGCACAGCCTACAAATTCTTAGTTTATAGGAAAACCAATCACGCATACAGACAGATCGCTCATCTCCTCTGCTCAGTGCAAAGCGTCACATGTATACACTGACAGAGTTTCAAAGACCTGTTAAAAATATATGTCACATACATACATCCCTTCCCCTCACACACAGAACACTGGGTCGAATGTTTAGAAATTACTATATACATTTTTCCTCCATATTTCACTTCCATAGGATCTGCAGCACAACTGAAACAAACGTATTTTAAAATACTTCAGTTGACTTAGAAGAGCAAATTTGTTTTAATAAATTTTGTAAAATGGACAATGATTTCCAAACACGGCACTTGAAACTTGTGAACTAAAGTTTGACTTTTTTGTCAAGCTGGCTGACTGGCTGATCCAGCTCCGTGGAGATACAAACATGAAGGTGATGATGGGCATAAGGACTGAAAGTTGACTCAAAAGGAATCCGGTGGAATCCACAAATCACAACTGCGTCAAATACACAGGGGAAAATGACACTTAACAAACCGTGCAAAGCCAGGAAAGAAACCCTCTCGTAAGGGCATCAGACATCATTAATGATTCCTGCTCACATATCCAGATTATTAATATTTAGACCGTCATTAAACTTTTGTACAACAGTAGACTATCAACTTACAATCACTCACAGCCTTCTGTATTTGCATGAAGAAAAATTGACCAAACCACAAACATGCGAGCATTGGGGGGTTGGACTCAATGATCTGAAGGGGTCCCTTCCAACCCCTACAATTCTATGATTTGCACAGCACCGTAATCAAAATGCAATACAGAAGAACATCAGGAATGAGCCAGTACGACTCTTAAAGTCACAAAATCAAATGAAGAAAGAAGTAATATTAACTTTATGTTGAACAGTAAACGAAACGGAAATCTGATCCCACCAAAGGTCTAAGTAGCACTACAGTGCAAACCCAAACAATTTGAACAACGCTCTTATGCTACAACGTTCAACCACAATTTTTAACACAGTATCACATATACTTTTTCCACCCAGCCTTTAAAATAAATGCATCATTTATGATGCTGTCTCTAAAAGACACAGCTCCCAGAATATGTTAACTCACTTAGAAACTAGGCTTGTAACACACAGCGTATATTAAAAATAATAAGACATCAGGGAAAGTTTGAGATATAAGGGTCATTCCATATGATGCTGTGCTAACCGCATAGTGAAGTGCCCTCTCCCCAGAACCGCACCTACCAGCATTTTTCATTGTGGAGGAAAGAAAAACGTGTTGTAAGTTTGTAGCCTTAGCATACACTGAACTTGACTTGAGCAAAAATCTGACTTGAGTGGGAAGACACAGACAGATAGACAAACATGTTGATGTTCAACATTTGTGTTAATGCTCATTTTCCTGCATAAGGCCTGCCATAAAAATCCCAGCTTTGGAAGGCACTCTGTGACACTGACAGGAAAGTCGCCCTGAATACAAGACACAGGACTCTAAGCTTATGAACAACTGATCATACAGAAAAACATACGCTCAACTGTGTTATCCCAGAAGCATAATCTAGTATTTGTAGGATGTAGCAGTAATTTCTACAGAAAGGGAATCTCCCAAGATCTTCCAGTAACAATCACTGCTTCCAACATTCGCAAAGACATCGATGCATTTTAAACACTAACTTGCAATTTTTGGCAGGTGATTAAATTAATGCCTCCCTATCCACAAATTAGAAAGAATAACAGAAAGAAATCAGAATCAGACATGATCCAGGAGAGTTAGAGAGCTTTCCAGATCAATCAGATTTTGAAACAGAGTGCATTAAAAACTTTTTTGCTTGTCATCAAACACATACCCTACATGTATTACACGTATAAATCTTGTAAAATCATACTTTAAAATGAGAATACGTGAGGTTATGTATTATAAGGCAATACTATTCCTTCTGTAAAGGAAGTGGATGCACTCTGCTCTGACTGGCTCCTCAGCACAGATCCACTGGCAAAGCAAATTGAAAACAATCAGTAATTTACATAGCTCACTAGAACGCAAATGAAGATTTGAGTATGCAGAGATCAACGGGATTCCAAAACGACAACCTGTATTTGAAGCCAGAAAGCCAAACACTGATGAACAACAGGTTTTCAGGTCACTAGGATTTAAAAGTTTCTTTTAAAAGTTTTACTGGTGTGTTGGATTTGATCACCAAAATATATTTACCTTTGCTTATGTCAGCTGTCATTGTACCAGTTGCATTTTTTCAGTAACTCATCAAAATTCACTCTGAATGTTTTCAACTATGTTTTGAAAGAATAACTCTGCCACCAGAAACCGATTTGTACATTTCCATTACTCGTTTCACTATCCAAACAGTTATTAAAGCAAAAGAGGAAACTTTTCAACACACAGGCATATTAATACATTATTAACCTTTCTTTTAACTGACTCAAAACTTGGTTTAACTTTATTTGCTTCCAGGGAAAAAAAAAGGAAAAAAAGAAAAAAGAAAAAAGAAAAACAGAAAGCTTTGGAACTTCATGTAACACGCAAATTGAAAGCTTGGTTTCTCATAGCTGGAACAAAACACTGACACTCAACAGAGCTGATTTCACTTTCAGTTACACAGTTTCACTTTCAGGTACTAAGTGCTACAGATCCCAGAAACTAAGCAAGGAGTATGCTTACCAATAAGTGCTAGTTTATGCTATTTTAATTACAAAAACATTCTCACTGCTTTTGAATTTAAGACAGGCTATATTCAGAAATGAAATTAAACTGACTATGTCTGTCACACAAGTCAACTTGAAGCAGCTACTACCTAGACTTCATAGGCTCCAGAGTATTTGTAGTGCATGGACTTAGGAAAGTTGACTGGGAACCATCTCCTGCATCTGCCAAGCCCTCCAGTTGGTATTCTCACTGTAAATCATACAGCTAGAACATTTTAGAAAGGGAAGAGAAGCAAAAATCCAAATACAGCTGAGGTACATACGTGCTGAAGACCCACCCTAAAGTAAAAAATACATTTGTACTAGCAAAAGCAATTGAGCTATCTTTCCATACACGATTGATAGAACACAATCAAAAGCAGAATTTTATCTTTCTTCCACATAAAGGAAGAAGCTAATCCATGGATATCAATTACAAACTGTTAGACACAGCTAGTGATTGGGTCACTGCAATTCTATGGGCATACTGAGTCACCCCAAAGAAATTACTGATTAACTGTACATATGAAATACATCTTTATGGAAGAAACAATTGTTTCTAAATATTTTCTTTCCCCCAGTGATTTTAAAATATAGACTACAATTCCCACAACTTTCCTCCTGAAGGATCCACCAAGGCGAGGAGTAAAAATGAGAGCATTCCTCTTTCCAAAGTATTCTTGACTTTCTTCACCAGTCTTGAGTTTACAAGGAAAGATGCGTTTGTTCAGAAACATTTTTTGCATTACTTCAAATAGTCTCAAATCAAAAAAGAAATCTCACTAATCAGACAAGTCCAGTTAGTGGACTTAGGGGAAAATAAAAGTCTCTTAAACTCTTGCTGTAAAAAGGAAAAGAGATGAAATGGAAGTTAGTTAACAAATAATCTATTGTATTTGTTTCTAAAGACAAAAGCAGCAGTTCTCTGTAAATAATCCTATTCTACAACAACAGGATCTATTTACAAAAGGATTTCAGAAATGATACAAGTTTTCCATGGTTCCATAAAACAAAGGTATCAGGAAAGCTTTCGACTTCACTTAAGAAAACAGTTGTCCAAGTGGCATTAAAAATGACTACAGAAAAAGTAACCAAGAATATCAGCTGTAACAACTTTAACCCTGACTACAGGACTACACATTGGAAAACACCTGAAATAAAGACACTTTAAGAGTAACACTGAATGGAGAATCTAATTATAGCAATAGAACTTGCTTCTCTGCTAAGAGTCACCACCCATTGCAGTTGACATTAAACTATAAAATGCCATCACAGCAAATAAAGGTATAGTTTTTCATGAGTTTTATTAACTGGTCTTGCACACTCTCATGCAAGCAGATGTTTCATACATGTTAGCATAACCATTTCGGGTCTTTCAGACTTCAAAATGTAAAACATCGATGAACTCATATGAACTAAAATGACAAAAATCTCACAGTAAATTCATTAAGGCAAAGCCTAACAATACAGTTAACCCAGACCCATTCTGTTCAAGGCCCTACTGCAATCAAGATGTGACATACATGTTAGCAGCTACGTCCCACTTAAATGTAACTTTAAAACCTTAGCTTTTCCTTAATGTCAGTCATGTTTTGCTCCACTGCATAAACCATCTATCAGTGCACTGGAAGTTATTTATGGTCATCAGATGTTAATTCCCAATCCATTCAAAGCCCACATACTTCAAGAATTGATACACTCCTGATTGCTACATCCTTATTTTACACAAGTAAGAGAATATTGTCCATAAGTTGACAGTGAAAGAGAACACCTGGGTTCTATTAGGTGAAATTATCTTTGTTGTTGCTCCTCCATAACTGTCCAACACAGAGACAAGGGATTCCGATGACAAATTTCATATATTCACCTGAGTACTGATTCAGGAACTGGAATACTGCAACAAACTTTCTTATCTATTTGCCTGGAAACAATATTAAACTACCCTAGTGCACGCATACACAACAATTTAAGAGGAAGGACTGCCCCCTTTTTGTGATTTAAGACGACCGCGCCATTGAACAAAATACTCAGTTCAGTCAAAAACGATCAGAAAATATGATTGAAACTCAATATGCTTCATAAACTTCAACCCAATTTTTAATTCATAGAGCAAATGTAAATCCAACATACGTGCTCTACTTCTAGACCATGAGTGAAAGGCTCTGATTCTAAACATTTTGTGTAAGCAAAAAACATTAAGCACAGCTTACAAAAGTAGCCTACATATACACAGACACACAGTTCACAAAATATAGTTAGATAACAGTTACAAATACTAGCTCCTATTCAGAGTTATTTTCAGTGTTATTATTCTAATTCTATAGTTTAATTGATTTTCCAAAAATATCCAACCTACAGAGCTTGGTGGGAGTACAGATAAGGAGAAACAAGTTCCACCAAAACTTCTCCAGGCTACGTTATTCCAGTGCGGTAAGTTACATTCTGCTCAGTTACTCACAGATAATAAAGCACCACTACAAACAAAACATTAGTTTATTTATCCTCAGACATCACTGATAAATTCTCCAGCTCTACCAACACAATGACCAAGTAAGTTGTTAACTTATCCAGATCCCCTACAATGCTTAAAGCCATGCAAGAGCAACTGTGTGCACCTATTGGCAGAAGTTACCTGCACGCTCCCATTGGGATTAGAACAGGAGGTTGCCCGAAACATTCCTGATGATTTATTTCATAGTCAGATATTCAGTCTTTGTTAATTTTAATTTTAAAGAACAATGAATGTTTATTTCCCCCGATGACTGTGGAGTAACAGGAGAACTAAGTAACAGCAGCAATCTAGACGCATGATCAAAGGACCCCTACATGGCCTTTGGGCAGACTGAACCGAAAACTTCAAAGCTGACCGAAACTCAAAAAATGCATCAATTTCGAAATTCCAAATTACAGCGTTTTTAATTGTGTTTTCTGATTTCGTGGCAGCGGGAGGGAAGGCCGCTCCGGAGAAAGAACCCCCTGTACATCAGAGGAGGATGTCTCCGGCACCTCCAGCAGCACAAAGCTCAATTCCTACCCGGCTGCAGCCAGTCGCTAACACCCCGCTGCTCCCCGGCCCAGCCGTGTGACAGCGGCCTCCCGCAGGTACTCGTGCCCCAACCCGCACAGAAGGCGCGGGCAGGGCCACCACAACAGGTGCCCGCCCCGCAGACGGCCCCGCTGCCGCCGCCCTCCTGTCCCCGCTCCCAGCCCGGGCCGAGACCCCGCTCCTAACCCACCGCAGGGCGTCGCGCATCAGAGTGAGAGGAACCGGGCGAACTCCCCCTCCCTTCATCCCCGCTCCCGGACACCGACAGGAAAAGGGCCGCAAAGGCCGCGGCCGCTGCCCCGGCCCGTCCCGTTAGGGGGCGGCGGAGGGGAGGGCGCGGAGGAAGGGCAGCCCCGAAGGTAGCGCCGGGCAGTGGCCCGCCGGGCCCCGCGCTGTCCCCGCCGCCTCTGTCTAAGATGGCAGCGGCGCTGCCCCCTGCGCTGCGCCCCCTTCGACCGCGCCGGGCCGGGAGGTGGCACCCGGCGGTCCCGCTGCGCAGCGCCCCGCAGCCGGCTCACTCACCGCGCGAGCCCCGCGCTCCGGCACGGCTCCTCTCGGGGGCGGCCTCTCCTCTCTTTTCCTTTCCTCTCCTGTGTCCCGTCGTGCCGGTGCGGCGGGCAGAGCGAGGAGCGGGCGCTTCTTCTTTCCCCCGGCCTCGGCCCGCGGCCCCGGCGCGGCGGCGCCTCCCTCTTGCGCGCTCCGCAGTCCGTCCGGCCGCCCCGCCNCCTCACGGCGCTCCGCAGCGCGGGGCGAACCTCCGGCGGAACCTCGGGGACGAATTATTGCCCTTTTTGGATATTTATTCATTTATTTTTTGAGGGTGTTCTTTGGATTTCTCTGCTTTCGGAGGGGAAGCGGGAAAGGGAAAATAAATAAATAAATAAAAACCGCTACGGCGTTCGAGCGGGAAAGGGTTTGGGGTGCTTTTTTTTCGTTGTTGTTTTTTGGTT